>JAPZDV010000015.1:11541968-11671913 GCA_029814665.1 Acanthurus lineatus
GCATTGTAACAAAAAGGCAATTTCCCCTCGGGGATCAATAAAGTATTTCTGATTCTGATTCTGATTCTGATTCTGATGTGCATGTCTACTCTGCATTTCCTCCTCAATCCTCTCGCCCCTTCCCTCCTCTCCATTTGTTTAAATATCTATAAGTCTTGCAAATGACGCACCCACACAAGGGACACTTTTTTTTTAAATGTTCATGATTTATCTTGTCTTTGTAATATAGAGAATAAGAAGAATTAGTTTGAAGAAGTTATATAAACATGTGCAGCATCTGTCACACCACCTGTTGGAGGTTTTTGCTGCCATGAATGCTGTATCATTTTTCATGACAGGCTGTTTCTGTAAAAAGTGTGTTCACCGCCTGCCGTCCTGTCAGCACTGCTCCATTCTTTCTGTCATCCGTGCCTTCAGTTGTTTCTTGGATTTTGTTGAAACAACAGGATCATGGGAGCATGTGCATGTGTGTGTTTGTGTGTGTTAGGTTGTATGTGAAAGACTAACAGGTGGAGACCTGGAGAGAAGTTTACTGCCATCTGCTGGTCTGGGTGTGCAATAAAATATAATACTAATTCAATTCAAATTATACTAAGTATATTTATTTTTTAATAATCTAATAACAGTCTAAATCAAATAATAATTAAAATCGGATTTGATGAATAAAATGGCAGAAAGCCTGAAACTTGATTTGAAATATTTTGTTTTGCTGTATAATATTAAATACTCCACTCATGACAAAATAAACAACAGTTGGAGTTTAGATGGGAAAATAAAATTATTTGAATATCTAAACTTATAATCCAATTTTAACTGAGACACTACTGGCACAAACATCATGGTTTGATTAAATTCCGGATTGCCTGGCACGTCTTCTTCCAATGAGTCCCGCCCACTACAAACTTGGAAGTTGTACAATTATAGCAGAAACAACCACATGACAGAAAATATTGTGTTCCTGCAGGATTTCTATGCTTTTAATAAAAGGCCAATTAAAAAAAAACATTTTTCTGAGCTTTTATGTGAAGTTGTTTACAACTCCGATTGGAAATATTTTCTTCTGTTAGGCAAAAAAGACAAAAATAATTAAATTTACGTAGGTTGGACAGAACATCAGTAAGAAGACATCATCTTGAGGATCTGGGAAGATGTGATCATTTTTGTGCCACATCTTTCCAGTTTTCTGACGTTTATAGACTAAACACTAAGATTATTGAGAAACATGTTAGCCATATAAATCAATTATGAAAATCATTTGCAGCCTTAATTATATCTGGAGGATTTAAGCATGAAGCAGTCTGGATTTGTGTTTGCAAAACAAGCTCTTTTGAAAAATATTCTATTGAGATCTTAATTTCTCTAATTTTAAATGATATACACTTGTACTATATGTAATGGTTACTTGACTATTATGGTCATTATCTGTAAACAAGCGTTTAAAATTGGCAATTGCACATTTATGAAGACAATCAGCCAAAATGAGAAAGTTATTCTTTTTTCCTGCAAGATGTTTGCGTGTCCTCACAGCAGAAAAGTGAAACCTGCACTCTGCAGCATCCACCTTTAAATGCATAAATCCATAGAATAAATACTGCATGGTAAATGAAAAACATGGCCCTGCAGTTAGGCTAAATACATTTTTTATTTTTAAAAACCATACACATTACTCGACAAGTTTCAAATGTAAATCCAATCACGATATCCATTTAAAATGCTCAAGATAAACAGACATGAAGTACTTTTATTTCCAAATGTTAAAAGATAAAAAAATAATAATCCATAAAACAGATGGAAAAACATTCATTCCCATTACAGGAAGAAGCTACAGAACAAACTCCTCATATGGATTCCGCTCACCTTTTTCAATTTCTCACTTTATTTGCAATCCTAGCTGCTATTTTTTCATCTGTAAAACAAGGAAAACTATTTCCTCAGAGAACGTTGTTGTTTAACACCTCCACTTCCTTCCCCTGTCCACAGCCCTTCAGGTGAAGACAGCCAGAAGGCTGCAGGAAGAATCTGCAGCCTGCTGTCCGAGTCATCCTGTGTGGTTGACAAGAACTGTCCCAAACATTGAATTAATGTGGTAATATACAAACTAAAGAGGCCTGTTCTCTTTCACACCATTTGCACCCTGAGATGAATATTCCAGAACACACATTTTAGTGGCCAAAACCCTCCCAATATAACGTGATTGGTGTCAAATCATCCAAAATTGGTTTAGTACGATGAAAGGTATCATCAGTATTGTCATAAAAATACAAAGGTAAGCTTTTTTATATTATGATTTGTATCAAAATTCTTTTTCCCCCAAGGAACGCTATGAAATAAAGTACCCTGTGCAGATAGATACCAGTGTATGCCTAGTCTTTATTCTTGAAAAATGCACATGTCCAATTCTTTAGCGTTTCCAGTACAACAGGTGTCAAAAATATTTTACAAACTAACCAAATGCAGCAACATTTATTCATGGTGATAGGAGTCTTATGGACAGGGTTAAAGAAAAAAAAAAAAAAGAAGCCTTTTTTCTCCTCTGTTTTAAATTTTTAAAACGTCAACAAACCAGAAATCGGAGGAGTAAAATAAAGTTTTTCCTAAGGCGTGCTCGCAAAGATTGAATGAAATATGAAAATAATTCACTTGCTTTTTGACCAAGACAATGTTTTACTATCTAAATACACAAAGTCTGAAGTTAAAAGGTTCTTTCTTTATAGATTCCTTTTAAATTAAATACTTTTTCTATGCCTGAGTAAACAAATGTCAATATTGTACATTGGCAGGGGGCTAATGTTTCGCTGAAAAAAAAAAACAAAAAAAAGAAATTAAAGCACAGTTTTTTTGTAAATTTTTTACAAAATGATGACCAGGATCCATATTTATCAAGCATCCAAGGAGAGAAACTCAGTCATAACTGGCCCATGATTATCAGAATGAGGAGTAATTGGTCCTACGTTGAGATGTAGGAGTAACAGTCACCTGCAGGTGGCAAATGATGGGATAAAGCATTGTCAAAATTTTTATTATAGCCAAGGCACATTCATGATTTTTCTATATGAAATTTTTTTTATTGAAAAATAAACAGGCCCACTCACTGATTAGATCACAATAGAGCGCTAGTTTTTACTGAAGTAGTCATAAAAAGCTGTTAAGTCATTTTAGTGCTTTTATGAGTTTTGGCAAAAAAAATGCTGTAGCCTGTACGTGCATAAATTAGCTCGTCAAACACCCACAGGTAAAGCTATTTTCATTTTACGACTTCAATCTGGATCAGCCTCTACCAAACATAACTGACAGAACTACAAGAAGATTATTTTAATTTTATGGTCCAAAGTGACGCAAAACCACAAAAATCTAAAAGGAGAACCTCTACTTGGTGCTAAAAAGTGACTGCAGGAGGCTTCATGAGGACCTCATGTCCGACTCTGAGGTAAGACTTTGTTTCCTAGTCCAACTATCAGCATTATTCCAGGTCTCATCCTGAGATGCTTGCTAAGTACGGGCCCAGATATATTTATATATATATATACTTAACTCCCTTTAATGAGTGAACCTTTCAACATGTGGAAATCCTTGAACACAACATGATGAATGAAAAGAGAATCCAGAACTCCAGAAGGTTTTGTGCACATGAAAACTATTGAAGAAATGGAAGAAGTAAATATTCATAGCAATGTTAGTGGACAGAGGCCCAAATTGTTTTTCCCCCGTCCCCCGTCTCCTGTGAAAACATCTCACCCCGTGGACCTCTTTTTCTATACAAGCCTTAGTGTTTATCGGTTTGGCTAGAAGGTTCTACATTTATCTACAAATATATAACAAATAAAACTTGCAGGCAAAAATAGTTAAGTTTCAATAGAAACACCCTTTTTTTCCTGAAAATACAGCAGTATCTGAAATAATCCTCTCATTCATTTTTTATTCTGTCCCAGTTTTCTGCATCATACATCAGGAAGCTCTTTTGCCTACAAACAGAAAAAAAAGTATCTACAAACTTTGTAAACAGACCTGCTTTTTCCAAAAACATAAATAACTCAAAATATTAACAGCCAATGGAGCAGAAATAAGTTTTGAATGAGCAAGGGCCAAAGAGATAAATATACAACACCATTCAGATAAAAGAGAAGCTAAAGGTTCGTTCATAATTCTTACAGACGATCTTCAAGCCAGGAGGAGGACCTCCCCTTCTCAATTAAAATAATAATAATAATAATAACAATAGAATAATAAAAACAGGTCACTTTCAATCTGAGTTTATAATCACCCCTTGTTTACCGAGAAAAACAAGTTACCAAGGAGGGAGGGGTGGAGACAGAGTTCTTGTGTTGCAGCGGGGTATTAATAAGAACCAAAAATAAAAGAAGACCAAAGCATCCACACCAAGCCGTACATTCCTCTGAATGTTTGCTGTTCTTCTAGTCCAGCCCAAGCCAAGCTCACACAATACTCCGCTCTCCATCTAGCCCTCCGTCTCTCCTCTCCAAGTGTTCATTCGTTTCGTCCGAGTTGAGCTCCTCGGTGGGCGGGCAGAAACGTGGTGGTGGTGGTGGTGACGTGTGGAGCGGAGGTTGGGGTCAGATCAAAGGGAGGTCTCCAGGCTGTGTAGGGGGCTCCCCGGGGCCGAGGGGGTTCCTGATTTGGGGCCCTCTGGGAGGAGGTGGTTACTGCTCTCCACAGCGTTATTGTTCTGGTTTGGGGAGGGAGAGATCGGTGTGGTTGGGACAGCGGTGGGAGGCGTGGGTGAGGGCGGCGTGGGCGTGGCATTGCGGGGGCTGGCGGAGTTGCGCTTGGTGGGAGCATCATCCTCCGCATCGGTGTCGTCTATTAGGGGAATATGGGGCTCAGAGTCCTCTATTCGAAATTCGGGGTGGGTCATGAAGTTGTGGATGGATGTTCGCGACTCGGGCTTCTCCAGCCCCTCATAGAGGGAGATGGAGCTGCGGAATGCATTCACCACCCGGATCTGGAAGGAAGGAGAAGGGACAGGGAGCGGGAAAAGCATTTAGTCACATTTAGTAATGATTCTTGTGCGTTTTGACTTGTAACACCTGGATAACATCACAGATAAAAACCGAGGTTTTATTGGATCAATCATAGGTGAGTTTTGGGGGCAAATTATTATCAATGAGGGGGGAAACTCTCAGAGACACGTGCAGGTGAGCAGTCATGTTGAGTTGTAAATCTAAAAACTATAACTAGTTAACTTTAAGTTGTCCTTACCCATCAATTAGTTTACATTAGCCTCATAACCACTGCAAAAGTTACTATTAGCTTAGAAATGGAAACAGGAGCATTTCAGTTTTTCTTCTGTCTCTGTGTGTCACTTCCTGTTTCTTTAAGTCTCCCTCTCTCCTGCCCGTACATTTATTCTAGAGTTTTAAATGGGAATGAAAATGTAGAGATGTCACTGACTTCAGAGCAGATCTGATGGGATCTGATAATGATCATGCTAATGCCTACAAGTAAAAGCACGAGCTGCACTTGAGGCATTTGAAGAAAAGCCTGTAAAGATCCAGGTCAGATCGCAGTGTTGGTGATAATAGAAGTGTTTCTGAGAGATAGAAAACTTGAGTTGCATCCAGTGGAGGAAAAACCTGATTGAGTTCTTGCAGAAAAAAAACTATTCTTAAAAATAGTGACTTCAAGAATCAGCCAGTGTCTTGAGAAGGTTACAAACCAGTGGTCAAACCCAATGCACTGTATGGTGGTTTTTTCTTTAATATTTTATTTTTTATTGTGAGTACAGTAGTAGTATTTCACAAAACACTTGGTAGAGGCCTGTGTCTGATTAATCAAAATGCAAAAAGGAAACCAAGAGACAAGAGGAATGCTGTTCTTTAAACAAGAACACATCCAAAAAGGACAGAGGCTGGACACAAGAGTTTTACTGTTGTTGGACATGCTTAGGAAAGAGTGAGGAGAGAGAAAGAGACAGAGAGAGACAGAAAGACAGTGAGAGAGGGAGACAGACAGAGAGAAAGACAGACAGAAAGGGGTGGTCAGTTATAGCTTATGTTCGTGGAGTCAAAACAAAAAAGCTGCGGCAGCCAAGCATGTCTACAAGCTGGTATACATGTCAAAAAACAGCACAAAGAGAAAAACTCACAAACGAGACCAGAGACTTTGAACCCATGCAGAGCGCGGCGCTACCTTGTGTTCAATGGTAGTAAACCTTTGAGTATAGCCCATGACACATTTTCACAGAATCTAAAGAAGAATACGTGGGGAGTCAGTGGTATTCAGTCTTTTCAGGCAACACATTGCCAGATGGACACATTCTGCCAACAACAAATATTCACATGGAAAATACAGGGAAAAAAAACACCTTCTCTGAAGCACCTGAAAGGAAAAGTTGATAGTTTAAAAGGGGAAGCACCCGCTGGAGCTGTAAATGTCACATCCGCGAGATTTAACAGAGTCCAACCTGAGACAAAGACCTAAACCATTCCTGTACCATTGCATAACTTTCCAATACGCCAGGAAAAAACAATGCATCTGCTGTTAATGTGTCTTGGAAAGTCCCACTTGTTTACATTCAAGAGCAAAGTTGTTTATTTAATCAGTCTCTCTATTTTTTTCCTTTTTTTTTTTTTTAACCATCTGCTTGACATTAAAAAAATCCATTGCTGGACAGACGGCGTTTGCCTGGGAAGATCTGAAAGAGAGAAATAGTTGTTAAGAGCCACCACAGTGTCTTGTAAGGGCACAGTCAAGATGGAGACCTTTGGAGATACCATCATCAAATCATCTGTTTCCTCGATGAATGGATGCTTGCTTGACCACTGACATCAAGGCTGCCAAGCAATTATGCACAGCCTTGTATCCAAACACTGACAGACGGTGTTGTTATTATGGGTTTGGATATCGTTTGAATTTTATTGATTTTGATTCTGCTTATGAATACCAGCACTTATTGATATGGTTCAAAATAAGAAGCAAATACAAACGCTAAGAAATGGGTAAATTAAAAGAAGCTGGATTTCTATTCTGCTGATAAACTCCTAAAAGCAGAGTTGAGTTTGTGCAGTTTAATGTTTACAGTTGTGACTGTTCAATAGCAAGCTGGCTGGAGTCCTGTAGAAAGTGATAAGAGCCTCTCAGCGTCAGTCACTTGAACTAAATGTCTGTTTGCATGCATGTAAGAAACAAAATCTCTTTTACTGCTTTGTCTTGTGTTAGTTCTGTTTGCTCTATTTGTTAGCATAGCCTCATGTAGACTCTTTTAGCAGTGAATAGCTTCAGGTATCAGCTAAAGACTTTGGAATGACTTATTTATGTAAACATGTCATAGTCAGTGTTTAAAGAGATTTATCGCTGAAGAATTGGCGAGAACTGGAATCAATAAGTGAATCATGATCAACAAAAATCATTTGATATCCAACCTTACTAAGCACACTCCAAGAAAACAGCCACAGCTGGAGAGGAAAAAGTCATTAATTCACCACTGACTTAATATACATTCACTGACACTTGGGTAAAATTTTCCTCACAGGAGGTCCATGTCATGGTTTGTCTCTATTGTTTTGGACCGTGATCATGGGCGTATACTCAAAACATTTACCCGGCAAGGGACTATAGAGCTGCGACATAGACCCATGGGTGCTACAGGGGCACAGAGCAGACTGAGGCAGCTGCAGACAAACCTGGTGACTGACAATCCAGAATGTAATTTTGGTCAAATAGTGAATAAACATCACCCTCCCCACCCCCACCCCACCCCACCCGCCTTCGAGATAAGAGTAAAACCTTTCCATTTGTGAGACCCAAGCAGAAGCAGAACAGAAAACATGATGACACAGAGAAAAACACCTTGACACTAAAAGCGACCTGGTTACAGGATACATATATATATACAGCAGTGTTATCGAAGCAATATGGAAGATGTGGTATTTTTGGTGTCTTTTTTTTTTTTTGGAAGAAAACGGGTGGGGGGACATTAGGGAGAAGCATGAGAGAGTAAAAGTGTCAACGTTAGGTGAGAAGAAGAGTGGAGGAGGAAGATGTTAGAAGAACAGAAGAAATAAAAGTCTCATGCACTAGAGGAGAACACGCACTCACACCCCACAGTGGCAGAAGCGGTGTTGGCGGCAGTGGCAGTAGTGGTAGTAGTAGAAAAGGCTACATGTGTAGGGCTAGAAACATTGGTTACATCGTGCTGTTGTTGGCTGGAGTTGGAGGCCTGCCGCCTTAGAGCCCCCTGAAAGGAAGTTCCACTCTGGAACGCACTCACTACATCCATCTGCAAAGAATCAGACAGCGTGACAGGAGAAAGCCCAGAGGAAATAAAACAACACAGCCAGAGGAGAGAGAAAAGAGAGAAAAAAATAAAGAAAAGGCACCAGTAACCATAGAAAAAATGTCACTTGGAAATTGGCTTTAGGCATTATAGTTAAAAGAGAGAAGAAAAAGGGGATAGTTGGGTTTAAAAGCACTGATCGCAGGGAGCTCGGACCCCAAAATCTGACCTCACTTTCACTCTTTTCTCTGCAGAATCCTTCAATACTTCCAGCTATAGCCATGCCAATACTCTTTGAACATTCAGCTGTTCCTAGCGTGCTCTCCATCCAATCCAGGTTACTTGCTTCTCATCAGTACCTTCAAACTGGTCGGGTTTTAGCAGAGAGGTTCAGACCGAGTCAGAGATAGGCATAGGAAACCGGCTTTAGCTCAGAAGCAGAACAGAAAAATTAGAGGGAAGGCTTTTGTTTTTAGGGCACAAGCCATTCTTAAAGAGACAGAACAAAACATATATTTTTAAGCTGGAAGAGCAATAGAGAGTTAAAGGGTTTATGGCTTTTGATTCCCTTGGTGTCGGGTGCAGTGTTCGGTGGTACACGGGAGGGTCTGCAGATTGTTACCTGAGTCTGGATGCGGTTGAGGCCTCGGAACCAGAGGATCTGGCCACGGCGAAGCTCCCGCTCGGCGTGGTCGATCTCATCCATGTCTTCCAGCTCCTCCAGCTCCTCATCCGGAATCTCCTCTTTCTGGGTGCCGTGGCCCGCTGTTTTCAAGAATTTTAAGCGGCTGGTGGGTATTGAGGAGATTACCTGGAAAGACATGAGGGTTTATATTATCAGCACTGGCGTGTAATAATGTGACACTCTCCAGGGTGGTGAAGTGACATTTCATTAAAGCAGGACGAGCCACATTTCTGGGCACATCACGGACATTAAGCAGCGAGTGACCCTGAAAATAAGCCGCCTTGACAAAGGTCAGACCGTCAGTTTGACGTCATCTGGTTTGCTCACAGTCTCTGAGCCCATCCAACAGTCAAGTTACACACTTAATAGTCTGAAACTGAGTTACTAAAAGCAAATGATGATGTTTTACATAATGCTAACAAAGTATTTTGTCAAATTAATTTCTACCGATATGCTAAATGAATATCTGATGATAAGAACAGAAAATACATCATATTACAAAACAACTGCTGCAAAGAGGCAGATTTTATAAGTAACAACATATATTTTTAACACAGTGTCTGACTTTGACTTGCTAATTTCCTTTTAACACCCAGCCTGGTTCATTTTAACCTTTACTAACACATATGGAAAACAATTTCTGCATCTGCCCCATACTTTTAAAAGCACAGGGGGCAGCAGCAACTCAGCACTAAGAGGCTTTGCTTTAAAGCCAGCACCTCGGTCATTGCAAAGACCTTTCGCTGGACAATCTCTGGTGGAAACCAGTAATCTTGGTCCCTCTGCAGCAGAGCTTTCTCAGCACCAAAACTGTCAGTTGTTTGAACTCACAAGCACTCAGTGCAGCCCTGTTTTTTTGTGTCTTGACAGAAAATGTCAGCAACGTTGTTCTTTCTGACTTGACAAGAGTGGATAATGACATATTATGATCGCTGATGTGTAAGTTGAGTGTGGGCATTGAGAGCGAACAAGAATTACATCTAACATTCACTGTGACTCCCTGCTATTGTCAGCAGCAGTGGAGAGGGAAGCCTTAATCTCTCAATGTACAAAATTACAGACAATTATTTGTAACTACAATGTGACAAGCAAAATTGAACAATAAACTGCATAGTAGTCGATTCAAAAGCAGATAATTACACAAAGATAAAAGTGTATATAAGTTTTTTTTTTTTTTTAAATAAAAAACTAAAATAAAACTTGATAAAAATGTACATCATCTTTTACAGGAAAAGTAAAGCAACAACCCCTACAATGTAAAAACTATAAATCAAAAAACTATAAATACACCCTATGACTGGGTCAAAATGACTGAACATGATTCATTGTGAGTCTGGGTTTTTCCCCAGTATTTTCACTGCGGTACTGTAGTGTTTCACCTCTTCGCCACCATACACCCACTAAACCAACTCTAACACAAGGGGGCAGTGTCCTACCATATTTTTGGATCTTGCTAACTGAAGGTGAAGCTCAGCTGTGTAGTCACATCATACCTGTCCCCATAGTAGAGAGCCGAAGCCTAAGAAAGTGCACCATAGCCACTGGTCGATGGTCAGACCGACGCAGCTGAATGGCTTCCCTCCGAACTGCACTATGACGATCTAGAGGAGCAGGAAGAGTGGAATAAGTTACAGAGCAAACAATTTTTAATATCTGTAGTTTTTTTTGCAAGTCTTGTGTGACTGATCATCTGTTTTTCATGCATGAGTCACCGAGCACATTTACAAAAAACCCCCACAAGTTTGCTTCAAAAAGTCACCATCACTTCACCTGAATAACGAAGGTACCGAAGACAATACTACAGAAGATGGGGTTGTTGAAGATGCCTTCAAAGACATTCCTTTCCCCGTGGATCTTTCGGGCATTGATCTCGTTGAAAAGCTGCATCATTACAAAGGTATTGAAGACAATGGTGTAGTGTTCAGAAGGTGGGGCGTGGAGGGGCGCATCCCTGCCGCTGTCTATGTCAAACAATTTCTCTCCTACAGGAACAATCAGAAAGAATTTGATCAAACAAATGAATGGATTTTATCAAGGACAGACACAAAAATTCAATTTTCTCTGTGAAGAACTATGCAAACAATAGCTTCTCACCCGCAAACAGCAGAGTAAAGATGATGATAAGCTGGTAAACTCCCTGGCCCAAAATGTTTTTCATCATGGTGCGGGAGATGAGAGGCTTGTTGCGGCCATATGGCTTCCTTAGCAGCAGGGCTTCTGTGGGGGGCTCCGTGGCCAGGGCGAGTGAAGCAAAGGTGTCCATGATGAGGTTGACCCACAACATCTGTACGGCTTTCAGTGGAGAGTCCTGGAGGAAAAAGCCAAGCAACATCACTCAAACATCAAGGAAATTATTATAAGAAATGCTCTAAATGAAATGAACCAAAATGCATGAGGTACATATTTTGCTGTGAGCAACATAACTGAGTAGAAGTTCATAAGCTGTGGTTGAGCATTGTGCGTGTTTTGACATGAAGTGTAAGACTAATAAGCGAGGAAAAAAAATGACATTTTGCTTCTGAACATTCACAAACCGTGTCAAAGAATAAAGAGTTATTGTTACAGGACAGGATTTTTATGGAAATTAAGAGAATTAAGGTCTGACAATATTTCAAATACCAAGGATAGATGTGCCATACTTTGGCAGAGGCACAAAAGAAGTAACTTCAATCACTGCCGTGGCTGCAAAACACAGTTTAAATAGACAGAAAAAAATTACAATTAAAAAGCCTTTAAGGAGTTTAGTTTCAAAGGCACTTATAACCTCTAATGCACATGAAAATCCAATAGGTAGGCCTGTTAAGAAACAGAATACAATAGATGAGCCAGTTTGAAGATGAACAGCACTTTATTCTACATCTCATGGATTGCTGATCTTCAGAAAGATACTGTAAGATAAAGATAAAGATAAGATTTCACTATTTTTTGTGCTGCTGGCTGCATCAATTTCATTCTTATGAGTTCAAGCTTGAATTGCGGAATAAAACAATTTAACCCCCTTGACACCAGAGATCAGTGCCTATGTTTTAACCACTATTAAACAGATTCTGCTGCTGCTAACCTGTGTGATGCAGGCGCCTGTGAATGCTACGATGACAGCCACCACATTGACAGTGAGCTGAAACTGGAGGAACTTGGAGATGCTGTCGTAGACGTTGCGCCCCCACATGACGGCTTTTACGATGCTGGAAAAGTTGTCGTCAGTCAGGATGATGTCAGATGCCTCTTTGGCTACATCAGTGCCAGCAATACCCTAGAAACAAAAAGGGATGGTCAAGAATCTATCATCTGATCACAATAAAAACTATTTTGTTGGTATAAAATAACTGACTTTTAAAATAAATGTCTACTCTAATTGCAGACCATTAATAAACTCACCATAGCAAAGCCAACGTCAGCTTTCTTCAAGGCAGGACCATCATTAGTACCATCTCCTGTCACTGCTACTACTTGTCTCTGTTCTATCACTGTGCTGTCAATAATACCTATGAAATTAAAACATGAATATTAAAAATGGAATCATGAAGAACAGAACAAAAAAACTTGTGACAACGAAAAACATTTCACAGAGATGCTACCAAACCAGAAAAACAAAAAATACCTTTCACTAAGGTGTGTTTGTCAGTGGGGGAAGAGCGAGCCAGTACTCGTAGTTTGGGCCAAATCTTGTCAATGCGTTCTTGTTCAATCTAAAAACATGAGACAAAATCCTGATAGAATCCCAACAGCATGGTTTTTTTAATAGTCTCTGAGTTACAGAATTTTGTTGCGGCCCACCTCTCCTTTTTCATTGCGTATCCTTCGGTTGAACTCTTTGCCCTCCAGGCAGATGAAGTCATCTCCAGGCTGTAGGATGCCACACTTGGTAGCGATGGCTCGAGCTGTGTTGATATTGTCCCCAGTCACCATACGCACTGTGATGCCGGCACGCTGGCATTTCCTGATGGCGTCTGGGACCTGAGGGAGACGGAAACACAATAGAGCAGGAAATACATGTTATTTTTGCATATCACAGGGGATATTTAAATTTAAAATTAAGTTCTACTGAATCAAATCCTTTTTTTACATTCATTTAGTTTCCTCACTGTCTCACATATTTGTTTCTGAAGCCAAACTGGAGCCACCCCTCATGTTTAACAATGGCTGAAGCAGCATCTGTCGTTTAATTTTCTTTGCTATACCCAAGAAAGTCTGGATGCCCATCACTCCAGCTAAGGGAGCTACACCATTAACATGCAAGATGCAAGTGTGATTGTTCAGAACTGCTTTGTAATAGCTTTGGAAACCAAGGTTAGTCTGAAAATTTACTCTAAACCCTGAATTCAAATAATACTGTTTCTCTCTATGAAGGCTGGATTTTCAAACAGCTTTCGAGTGTGGCTCTTCATCAGATGCAAACACTTTTGCCTTCCCACATGGTAAAAACTATTACTTTTTGAGCATAACCTGACCCTTGGGCCAAGGATGCTAGCACAACACATTAAGCTGAGAGAGACAACAGTGTAGGCCCAGTAGCACAGAGCTGCTTGACTTTGCAAATTGTGCAGCTGAAAAAGCTTTCAATTCCACCATGTAGACACCCACAAAGTAAGTAATTTTGGCCCTTCCTGGGATTTCTCTTAAGTGGTGGATGGTTTTTCATAAACTTTCAGTGAACCCACAAGCAGTTTTGTCTGTGAAATCAAGTTCCAGTTTCACATAATACAGTGGTTGTGATGTAACCTCATGCAAATCATGCTGTCCTGGCGTGCGCAGCCACTAACCTCAGGCCGCACAGGGTCTTCAATGCCAACCACACAGATGCAGGTCAGTCCAGTGAGGATATCATTTTCGTTGTCCCAGTCAGGCTCACCCTCAGAGGCAGCAAAATCTCGGTATGCAAGGCAGATAGTCCTCAGGCCCTCTGAGGCCATGGGCTCGATCACTCTCTTTACCATGTCGTCTCTGTCTCGTGGGCGAAACACTTTGGTCTCACCATTTGCCGTCAGAATTTTATAGCACCTGGGAGGTAAAAAGGGGACATATTAATATAGAATTTTAGACAAAACGGTAAAAAGAAAAATGGATAACTGTAGGAGGGCAAAATATCTGCAGGAAAAAAGGCATTAAAAGAGATCCAGCTAAATAATTACATGAAGATGGAGAGGGATACGAGTTACGAATGAAGCAAAAATTTTAGATAAGATAAACGGTTAAAGGCAAAGTAGACAAAGCGTTTGAATGGTGAGCTGCAGTAGTAAGAAGTTACACTAAGCCCTCTGTGGGTTAAAAAGAAGCCTGCTTGGTTAAGAGGCTTACAGAGTTGTTACCGGCTCATTTTCTCAGCGCCTGTTTTTAAGTCGCAAAGTAAGGGGGTTGGATGGTATGTACTTGAACTTCTTAGCTGCTTAAGCCATTACACATATCATTTACTGCAAAGTCTGTCCAGTCTGAACGTGTAAAAAAAATCTACAAAATAACCTTTTTACTTAGTTGAATAATTTATGTTGACAGAACTGATCTTACGTCACCACATACGTTTTCAGTCTAAAATTTCAAAAGGGACACGGATATAAAGACAAATCATACAATCGTGAAAACAAGCTGTGTTCTTACTTTTTAAGAAGAATTTCTGAGGCCCCTTTGCTGAACATACGGTAGCTGCCATCAGCCATCTTCAACACAGTGCTCATTGACTTGCGGACTGAGTTGAAGGTGTAGACTTTGTAGAGTTTCTCTTCGGGGATCTCGGTGCGAATGGCCTGGTAGTCTCGCTTCAGGTCATTAGAAAAGCCAAGCAAGGCACATTCGGTCTTGTTGCCCACCTGCCGCGGCAGGCCCCCTTCTTTCTCTGGAGGCTGAAGGAAAAGATGGAAGATATTTAATAATCAATATTTATGGTGACACATAGTGTACTTTAAAGCCACATTGCTTTTCTCAGGCCTACCATGATCTTTGTAGTGTAGGCGCAGTTGACTGCGATGCCGAGAATCAGTATGTCTAAAATGGACGAGGGGATGTTCTCCGGTTCAGGGACCTTTTTGTAGTGCTTTTCAGCGATGTAGGCCTGCACCACAGTCATGCGGTTCATGGTGAGCGTACCAGTCTTGTCTGAGCAGATGGCAGTAGCGTTGCCCATGGTCTCACAAGCATCCAAGTGACGCACCAGGTTGTTGTCTTTCATCATTTTCTGTGTGAAGATAAAACAATATATCAGCTGATTAAATGCCACCTCCATTCAGTGTGACTGAGCAGAAATTGAACAGATTTCTGTGCTGAAAACACTGTGTAACTTTAAATTCCAAATAAATGTGTGTAACTGCTTTAAGATTGACATTAATTGCTCTTTGATTGGATAAAGCCCTCTGTTGGCTAATAACAGCACAGGGGATCATAGCTTGGCTTTAAGGTATCAGTTAGCCAAGTCTCCTGGTCTTAACAGCCTTGCCTGCTAGTTTTAATAGGCTAACGTTTAAGCTGGTCAGCACAGGGAACAGCTCACTTGGCCAGGAGGACTTTACCTTAACGGAGTATGCCAGGGAGATTGTCACAGCAAGCGGCAGGCCCTCAGGAACAGCCACCACCAGAACAGTGACACCAATGATGAAAAATTTCACAAAGAACTGAATGTAAATGGGCGTGCAGTCCTTGACCCAGGGCAGATCCTGGATCCAGAAGGTGTCTACTACAAACAGCACCACCAGGATAATAACAGTGATAGCTGACATAACCAGTCCTGAGAGGAACGAGAGACAATAAGGCAACAGTGAATGAGTGAGGTACAAGTACATAAGACTAGTATATTGTTGAGCCACGCTAATATCGAGTGCTCTGTCTGACTCACCTGCTTTGCCAATCTGTACAGCCAGTTTGGTAAGTTTGCCCTGCAGAACAGATTTCTCTTTCTTTGGCAGGTTGGCTTTCTTCTTTTCCTCTGCATCAGCTCCCTCGTCACTGTTCAGAGGCTGCATTTCCATTGCAGCTCCATCCTGTGCTTTAGCTGCAGAACAGCAGAAGAAAAAGATGCTATATAAAATTCTACAGGTAATTACATACAGACAATTACATTTTGCCATTTTCAAATGAAGCACATGGAAATCTCATCAAACCAGTCTAGTACTAGCAACACATCAGCACAACCCAAAGAAGGTATGCATCATACAATCAGATACCAAATGAAGTTTATTCCCATTTGCCTGTTTGCTTAAATTTGCAAGCCCTGAACACAAGTGAATATATAAACTGTATGTGATCACACAACAAAGAAACCATCTCAGTTGAGTGATTTCACCTTTAGTTCTTTAATTTCCAACACTTGCTATAACATTTAAGAACAACAAGCAGATCAACAGGTTTTGATTAGCAGTTATTCGATTATCTGAGCAAGCACAACACAACAAGATGCTCTGAAAAAGCACGAGAAAAACACTCTCTTTCAAGTGTAGGACAACGGAGCGGATTAAATGAACAGATTAACTAAAAAGCAACCTCCACGAGGAGAAGAGACGTCACATCACTCAAAATTTTGGCTTGCTTTTTGCTTCCCTTTTACCCGTGGAACTTGGGAAATGTCACTGTAATTATGTTTGGAGAGATCTGACTGCACAGTAATTAGCTGAAAGATTTGGAAGTGTAATTACCATACTCCCACCAAGAGATTTAAAGAACAGGTTAACTTGCTAGCAGAACTGGGATCTGTCTCAAGAATCACCTACTCCTTTAAGAGCAACCACAGCCTTTGTTGCCAGTTAAATTCCCATAAATCTCTTTCATCTCTTCCTCAGCATCCCTCAGGACCAACCTCCCTCACATGCAGAACTGACGGGAATCCCAAACCCACATCTAACCAGGTAACCTTGGAGACACAAAGCCTCTAATGGCAAAAGAGGAAGGAGAGGAAGCCGGCTGGCCAGCAGGGGCTCGTCTCTGCCGTGTCACTCTCCATGATAAAATCATTAGCTCTGCCGGGCTCCTGACTCTACCACTGCTGCTGCTGCTGCTGCTGCAGTTCATCTGACATGTCTTTTCCATCTCTCACTTACTTTCATTTTTGCTGATATTATTGCCATGCACCATTTTGGTGTTTTGTGTAATTTTGGCTTTTCTTTAAGCCTAGGCAGCCCATGTCTAGTTGCCAAAAGCTGTGTTTACTGTGGTATGGTAAGTAGCATTGCATTGTGTGTGAATGTATGTAGCAAAAAAAAGGAGGGGCATTAACACTGGACTACTGCAGCTGCTGTGGACTGTGGCTTGTTCTGCACTTACATGGCCTGTGTAATCTCAGTCTAAAGGATTACTGTTGATTCCTGGCAGGCAGAGGGAATCTGTGCACCAGGGACTAGCGCCAGGGTTGTGGTCACAGACCCAAGCACTACTGATCATAGTGTCCCAGCAGGGCTACAGGCCTGGCTAGCTGGCTGAATTACCACTAAACAGCCTCATTATCATTGTTGTGAGTCTGAGATTGCACAAGTGCAAGTCTTACAGTTTGACTCTTAATAGTTCAGATTGGGACATCAATAGGAATCAAATTGTGGGGGCCTGAGGGAGAGTCGCAGAGGGAGATGGGTGGGAAAGCAGATGTTCTGGCCCCAGAATTGTTGCATGGCTTTAATCTCCTCACCACTAATCGCTATAACTGGATTCAGTAGCACCTGCTGCTCAAAGCGCAATGTGCCAGGGAAGGTCGAGAAAAGAGGAGATAGGGACAGAAGGGGGGGAGTCAGACAGGACAATGGATAGGCAAGAACAGCCAGTTCTAAGTTCGCACTGACACAGGTCATGCAGAAATATGCAACCTCTCATTATTTGCTCAAAACCACCGCAGGCAATTATTAACAGTTTGAGGCATTAACCTACATTCATTCCTGTTAAATGGGGAGGGAACCGCTGATAAAGCTAAGGGCTAATAGATAAAGGTAGGTGCTAAGCTGCAAGGCAATTATATATTGTTGTGTGCATGTGAGCAAGCAACTCACCTTTCTTACGATTTTCCACAGATCCGTCCTGCTTCTTGTCTGTGAAAAATACACCATGGAGTCAGTAGTGCTTCATGCAGAAGTGGGGAACAGTAACGGTTTTAAACCACTAACCACTGTTAAAATATTTATGTTCCTATAATTACGTCAAGTCTCTCTAATTGAAGAAAAGCTAGAGAAAATTCTTGCAAAAGCAATAAACCACTGCAGTAATTTAATAACAGTTAAAACTGTATTCTTTATCCCAGTTAGTTCAGACATTTTCAGTGTTTAAGATTCAAATTTTAAGAAGTAGAACTAAGTCAGCATGTCCATGAGTAGAGCTTAAACAATTAATCAATACAACCATAATTCAACAGAAAAATCTGCAGTCACTTTGATAATCGATTAATTTTGACAATTTAGCTTATCAAATTGAAAGATAATCAAATAAATATCTTCTGACTGAATATCTGTGGCTTTTAGACTGTCAGTCGTACCAGAACAAAATGTGATGTTGGAAACTATAGAGAAATTTTTTTTCTATACTCTGACATTTTACAGAAAAAGATTACTTGCTAAAATATTCTGCAGTAGCACTCAATCAAGAAAGGAATCTTTATTTGAAGTCCCATCAACAGGTAACTGAAAATCCTGCTATACCTCAGCTCTGAGCACCTAAAATGCACCTTTACTTACAAAAGAAGTCAAACTATGTAAAACTTTGACTTTAATCTGCTGTACAGGCTCAGACATTTCAATTTCACTACATAAAAAAGTCTCAATGAAAGATGGTGGCATCTTTCTGTGAGATGCAAAGCTTGTGGTTAAAAATGGAAATGTAAGTGTAACACATGCCTACCACAAATAAGGAAAGGGTACTAAGAAATGAAGATACTGACTTTTTCTCTGTTTCTTCTTCTCCTCCTTTTCCTTTTTCTTTTCCTCCTCGTCTTCATCATCTTCCTCGGCACTCCCAAGTAAAGTAAAGATAATTCCAGTTTGAGAGTTGACACCCACAGCAGTGACCACCATTTTCCCTGAGCCTTCCATTACATGGGTGCCTTTGGAAAGAGCAGGAAAATAAACTGTCAGTGACTAAAGGAGGGAGAGGCCATGTACAGCAACTGACTAAATGATGATCTTTCCAGGATTTCTTATACCATGTTACTGTTTATACTTTGGCAATTGCTTCAACCCTGACCAAATATAAATTTTCCAATTATTTATTGCTTTTCTTTTTGATCCAGGCTAAATGCTGAGCTAGATTCCTTTGCTTACTAAGAAGGTGGTTTAGCCGGGCTTTCAAGTGGCGTGTTCAGCTACACACAAGGAGAAAATAAATGCAGGTTTTCGAATAGAGGAAATATATATAAAGGGAAAAGTGCACTTGCAAAGAGAAAGAATCATGGTCACTGATGCAAATGCCTCTCAGAGCTTTTATCAACAGCTTTTAATCAAGAGCCAATTGTCAGACCGGATGAATTAATGAAAATCTGAGAGGCTACAACAGGGTTTTTTCTCTAGAGATTAATATCTCTGGGCCTCCATTTCTCTCAGGACACACTGAAATCTTTTCGACTGTTACACAGAAAGCGAAAAACAGAAAACAGAGACAGACTGGAAAGGCAGAAGTGGAAGGCTTATAAAAATTCTCTCATGCCTGTTAATTAGAGGATACTTTCCTTTCATTCGAGTGATGGCAGGAGGGATACAGTGTGTGCTGAGGGAAATCAAAAAGCAGCGGTGGATGTGTAAACACACACACACACACACACACACACACAGCCAGAAGAACTTAACAAGAGGTGTTTCTCCAGAATCCCTCACACTGAGCAGAGCAGGGAAGACAAAGCTTTCTGACAGCACAAACACCCGAGTGAAGGATCTGTGTAGACATGAGGTGGACTCTCTACACAGCAGACACTAAAAATATTACAAAGTCAAATCTGGGGATTGTTAGATGGCTTAGAACTGTTTACACTAAGCAGCAGGACAGAGACACCAGTTTACTTTTAGTTACTAATGCGGTTTGTCATTAAAACAATGCAAATAAACACTCCATCGCTAGAACACAGAGGAGCTTCTCTTTAGAAGCACAGGCAAATTATTACCAAAACAGGAGCTGTGTACCTTTCTAAATACTGTTGTATCCTTGGGTTTCTTTTGTTTTACATCTGCAGCTGCAGTTGCCTATCAACCTTTAAGTCACAGTGCTTACTGGAACACATATTTAAAGTAAGCTGCCTCATTCACATCTGTGTTCATGTGACAAAATAGAAAAGTCTGTAAAAAAATTTATTTCATTTTAATCTGATGAAATTACGCAGCTCAGTCAGTTTGGCAGATCGCAGAGCAGGCATCGCAGATCGTTTCTTCAGAACATGTTAGGATGTTTGTCAAAATAAAACTCAAAGTTTTGTTTGTAATCAAACTCTTCTTTCGAAAATTACAACTATCATTGTCTTCTACTAACAACCAGCATGGAGAAGAATCATGTTAGAAAATGAAACAAAATCAATGCTTTCTGTTACCTGATAACAGCATTGGATCTTTTTCTTGTGTCTTTTTGACATGGTCCGACTCTCCAGTGAGTGAGCTCTCATCGATCTTCAGATCATTGCCTTGGATGAGGACTCCATCTGCAGGTAAAAGGTCACCTGAAAGACCAGGAAAAAATGTGAGTCAATGATTATGAGCAAGAACAGGGGACAAAAAATTTGAAATGTCTCACTTCTTTTTGAATTAGTCTTGGCTGAAAAAAAGTGAAATTTCTTAAGCATTCTTGATTGACAAATTTATGTTTTAGCCATTAAGCAGACATTTAAATGTAATCAAATGACTTCAATAGAATGGCTGACAGTCTCCTCTTACCATATTTTACTTGTGCAATGTCACCAACCACGATCTCAGCCACAGGAATTTGGATAACTTGTCCTCCGCGGACGACGGTAAATTTCTGTTCCTGCTCAATGCGGCTCTGGAGGCCTCTAAACTGCTTCTCTTTACTCCAGTCATTGAATGCTGTCACAAGAACTACACAGATAACTGAGAGGAGAATGGCGGCGCCCTCGATCCAGCCTGCCTCTGACTCATTTTCGTCCTCCACACCGCCAGCAGCCCTTCCACAGTCTGCAGAAGAGCAAGGGGGGAATTTCAATATCAAGGATTCACTGACAACTGTAATAAAAGACAACCTAGCAAATCACATAATACAGTAACAATCACATGGATTCTGCTGTAAGAATAAATAAACTTGATGAACGAGGCAAAAATTACAAAAATTTGTACAAAACATGTTATCCTGGTCGAAACTATTCAATTACACCCAAAACATACACAAAATTCTATCCATAACAACATGACTTGGAAATATGAAAACAAAGTGCTGTTGCTTACGTTCTCTTTCGGCATCTGGAGGTTTATAAAAAGAAAGGCCTAGTGAAACTATGGCTGCCACTTCTAGGATAATCAGTGTGACGTCCTGTAGCGCCTCCCACACTAACTGTAAGAAAGTTTTGGGCTTTTTAGGTGGTATAAAATTTTGCCCAAACACTGTTTTCCGCTTCTCAATGTCTGCCGGCTGGCCGCTTAGACCTGAGGAGGGAAGCACAGAAAACAAGAAACATTTTATTTGCAAGACTTTCATTTTGAAACCATCTTTGTTTTTAATATTATTCAATGGCAACAAATATCAAATATGCACATCAAAAGTTAAGCCTTAATTATGTGCCTCATAATCTGAGCACAGATGGATGCATTACTGCAGACGTTTGTGTTCTCAGGAGGAGAGCTTGTCTGTATTGTCATCACTGGGTCTCCAAAAACAGATTATCCTGAAAGGAATCAGCATTTCTGACAGGACACTGTGGAGGCGACAATGCTGGACAACAATGACACACATTCTGTGGGTATGACAAACATATTCACCTCTTTCAGGCAAGCAAGAGAATGCGACAACAGAGGTCAAAAGTAATCCCATAAACTGCCCTTTTAAATACAATGACCGACTGACCACAGAGGTTGAATCAGCTTTAGACTCACAGGTGCCTATGTATACCACTGTCCCGTTACAGACATCATCTCACTGATGCATCACACGTCTGGTTGGCCTGAGACCCATTCATCCATGTGCACAGAGAGCATTCTGCAGCCACCCATTGAAATGCCTCCACATTCAAGGCACAGCCATATATTCAAAAGGGCCTTCGCACATTTGATGATGCATGACAGTTTTTTCAGTTCTATTCATACCGACTGACTCTGTGTGGGTGGCTGTGCAGGCTGGATGGAGCTGTGTGTGCGTGTGGCAGAGACGAGGTGGAGCAGAATTGGGGGCCAGAGAAGAGTGACTGTGTGAAACTGCTACTGACAGGCAAACGGGAGTGTGTGAGTGGGGGTAAGGGTGCAAGGGACTGAGACTAATAAAGAGTGGAGCTGCTGACGGCTGATGAGAAGCTGCACTCGGAAAAGCAGCATTTTTAATAGAGGGATCTGTACGGTCAAGGCAGGGACGGACAGACAGACAGACACACTCAGACAGACCAGAGGTACAATTCAGATCATGACAATAAAATTAGCTAATGAGTCTGTGCAGTGACACAACACAAGGACTGAGACAATTGTCCTTCTCATGTGCTTAGTAATGCTGTTGAAATAGACCACTGATGATAGCATAGCCACAAAAGTAGACCATGAACCAACTTTTTTTGAACTGATTAACAGTTTAGTCATTTTTCAAGAAAATAAATATAACTAAACCTAGGTTGAGATGAGATAGAGAATGAGAGTAACCATATAATTAAAAATAATATATTTTTAATTATAATTATTATAATAATATATAATATTTATACAGTAAGAAAATAGTTGTAACTCAAGATTATTCAAATACCTCAAATTAATAAAATGAGCACTGCATTTGCTTTTACTGTACCTAATAGTTTGAGGCTTCATCTATAACATTTACAGTCAACTTTTAAGGGCTCAATGACGTCACAAAATGTGAAAACAAATTCTAAGATTCTACATCAAGACAACACTTTGAATGTGGATATGATTCTCACTGCACATGAACGTGATAATATTTTAATTACACAGATGATGATACAACAACACCTGATGCCTGAATGTATTGCTTAAATTTATCTCCAAAATTAGAAGTCACTGTCAAGCAGGTGCGTGTTGTATACCATCATGTTTACATCTTATTTATTAAAGAAATGACCCGTTTGTGTAATTGTTTCAAATTTGCCCCCCCTGCTCACTTTAAAAAAGTTTTGGTAAATGCTTTAAAGAAGTAAATAATCTTGCATCACTATGTTCATTGTTAAATGGCATTAGAACCTAATACGAACACATACTTTTCTAAAAGGGAGGTGAGAAGAATGAGGATGACTCATCAACACAGCATGTTAAAAGGCTATGGGGTTTATCCTGCCTGTTGCTGCTCCCTGGATGTCTCTCCCCGTCTCCTTTAATTCTCTTCGGCTCTAATGAAAACATGCTGACAGCTAATACCCTATTCAATTTTACACCCCATTTTCCCTTTGCATTAGAGCAATAAATACAAGTGACAGAGGACAATCAACGTGTTGTCCCATCAGTGGATACACAAACAGAAAATAGGTTGGCCTTGGCCCCTACCATCATTTTAGCAGCCAGAGTCTGTCTCAAGTCAAGCAGCTAATCATTAACCATTTAATTTGGATGCTTGTCCCGAGCTGACCCTTTTCAAGTATTGTCATTTCAGCCACCAGTGAGGGGTCAAGGTAAGCCTTTGATTCGAATACAATTATATGAAATTGGGGTCACTATTTGGCTTCACTGACTTTACGTAACTGTGTCTAAGCAGAAATGTGCAAACTAAGTCCAGTATAATGAAGGACAATGACTGAGCAACCTCTTTTTAAAGTTTCATCCAAGATAATATGAATGAACTCACACACTCAATGCCCATTTTTGTCTAAACAAACTGAAGTAAAGACAGAAATTCTGCACAGTCTCTCATGGTAAAATTACAAAAAATTAGGGTCTTTGGGTTTATGAGACCATAACAAGACCGTAGAGGGAAGTGTTTTTTTTTTTTTAACTTTCCCATCTCCCACATACAGTCCACATTTAAACGACACTACATTTATAGTCATTATATGTAAATCTTACATTAAGATCATTTACATGGCACTTTTCAGTTCCCCTAACATCAGCCCAATGCAGGGTCCTAAATTAACTCTAGATGATAAAAGAGGCAGATGAAAAAAAAACTGGCAAGAAGGTATCCATATTGGAAATGACTCAAATATTAAATTATTTGAAAATATTCAATTATTTAAGAAATACTGCAATAAAACAACTTGAAAATCAGCAGAGGTATTTCGGGGCCTTTTGCATTATGTTTTTTTTACAAATATTAAAAATTTACTTATGTTGAAACGCAAGATAATTATAATTTTGGCATCTTTTTGCTAAAATGTTGTAGTAATAGAGCAAGAAAGTAATGGTAAGTGTAAGCCTAAGTATTTTAACTAACAAAAAATTAGGGAAAAAAACAGAAGCCTCACGGTTTTAAACCTTTGTGGCTATTCAAATATAGATTTCTGAGTTTACGAGGTGCACTTGAATGCACCACAAAGTCTCTGTTGGTGCCCATGTGCTTTGCAGTACAAAGCAATGTAGATTTCAGAGTTTACGAGCATCTGAAAGCACTTTGTAAACTGTGTGTGTTTGTGAAACCCCGACAAAAAGACAGCAGAGGACAGAAGCAGTGTGCCTTTAAATGACACTAAAATGCAGTAGAAACTGTCAGCATAGTTCTTTCTAACATGACAGTTTTTAAATATTTACCCACTAGTGTGGCAGACAGAATTTACATACTGAAAACAAAATCTGCTTGCATCCAATGCCTGGTAAGTGTCATTTTGGACCTTAGTGGTGCAGAAAAGTTTAAATTGTTGAGAATTAATTTTTTCACATGTGCTGACCTTTGTAACACAAGCCAAAAATAAAGGAGTAAAATGAGACACAGGACAAGTTAACTCCTAATCTGGGTATGATAATATAATATTATGCTTATCAGAATCCAAAAAGGATAATGGGATTATGAGATTCCCATCATCTCTGATACACAGGGAGAGTATTTTTGAACTTTAGTCCGCTTAATTGCTAAAACAGTGTTGCTTCAAGGTTGCTTCCTGTTATTTTAAAACTTACTTGATTTCCATGAAACATTTTAAAAAACTGCATTTACTTCTCAGTACTCTTTTCCCATTTACGCATGATCAGGGAGTTTTGGGCATTGTTATACATAACCAGAATCTGTTGTTAATGAGCAGGGCTTTGATCAACAAATAGAACAATAGTGTTTCACCCCCATTACAGTGGCATGATCATTTTAATTCCAACTAGAATTTCTGCCTTGTGAGATTATATTTCTCCACCAGCCAGTCAGGTTGCAGTTTACATCCATGTCTATCCAGACTCATATGAAGGTAAGACTTTGAAGGAATTTTAAAAAAGGTATTAAGTGTATTTTCATGAAGGAGCTTTAACTAAACTGACGCATTATTGCAGTGAATGATTTCCAGTTAAAACATGAATAGAAACGGGAGTACGAAGGACTGTTGCCTCATCACGTGATGCAATTACAATCACCTGGAGCTTAATATCAGCAAAACCAATGAGCTTGTGCAGGACTACTGCTGTGGGTCAAGAGTATGTAACAGATTATGTTCACATACTTTGCAAATGAAGCAGATTTTCCTAGAACACAAATTTGTATCAATGACATGCTTCAAATACAGATGTCACAGCATTCAAGCTACAAATTCTATTGCCTGTCTGCAGCCTGGTGCTCTACATTAAAATCTTGCAGTGAAATTTACCTTTAACCTTTTGTTGATATTAAATGTCATCACTTTATTTTAACCTCTGAGACACTGGTGTAAAATTTTGTTGGAATTAGTCTATAAATTCTTGAGATATGGCCAAAAATGATTTTTTTTTAGGTTACGGTGACCTTAGACCACCAAATTCTATTCAGTACATCCTGTTTTCCAAGAGTACATTTGTGCCAGATGTTATGAAATTTCCCCCAGGTGTTTCTGAAATATTCCATTCATGTAAATGGTGCGTTATGAGGACACAGTGACCTTGACGTTTGATCTTTGACAACCAAACTCTTCACCTTTGAGTCCAAGTGGACATTTATGCCATATGTGAGACAACCCGCCTAAGGCGTTCCTGAGAAATCACATTCACTTTTGTGAAACTAACATCACCCCTCTGCTGAGGAATTCTGGGAAGAACTCTGAGATAACAGTCTACCCGGCAAGCAATACTGGAGAAGCACGCTAGACAACAAACTTTGTTTAGACCAAGTGTCTCCAAAAACACCACACATCTAAATGTTTTGTTCCAGAAAGGGTGATCAATCATTGGATACTCAAAGTGGCATAACTAACTTCAATCAGGCAATCAGGTTTTAATCTACTTCACAGCTGATGATTCTACAAATCACCAAAACCTCTGATCATTGAAACAAAAAACCAATTGATCACATCACTAACAAAGGCAGGGTCTAGCCATATGTTACAACCACTCACTGGCTGAAGCCCATCTGAGCACATCATTTTGAATTCAGACATGAAGACAAGCTACGCCAGCCCCCCTGAATTACAGAGAGTAAACTATCATTTAACAGTCTGAACCTTCCCATTAAATGAGGGGGTGTGGCGTCTGGAATGACGGATACAGAGAGCCTGTCAGCTTTTGTGAACTGCAGGCCAATTGTGCAAGCCTCTCAGCCCGCAGTCGATTGGATCAATAGGCTGGAACCTAAATATTTGACTGCAGTAAAATTGCAATCAACGGGGTATGACTGAAAAAATAGGGGAACACTTTCAATAATATTGGCACAGAGTGGCCTTGCCCATTTGAAATGTCTCATTGTGCAGCGGAAACAGCGGATCCTGTTTGGAGGAAATAATGCTGTTGTGTTAGGAGGGTTTGATGAAAGTCCTGATACTATGGTGTGATTTCTTTTTTTTTTTTAAACAATAATAACTGGTATTGTAGCCATGTTTCTCTCTGTCAACACACACATTTAGCTTTAAGCATCAACTGATTTGGATGCCCAAAAGAAAAAAAAAACATCTCCAAGCTGAAATACAAACATCTGGGTACACTTTTAAGTACAATGCTATGACCCTCAGCTGCGATAATAAATGCTGAGAAAATGTGGTAAAAGAATGAAAAAAGCTCTAACTGTTCTCCAGTGATTTAGTCTTACCACTATAAAACAGCTTGGGGACTCATGAAAGACAGATTTAACAAAACAAGAATGGTCACAACTGATACAACAGTGGCTCAGATGTTCTGACTCATCAGGCCCGCATTTCTTCCTTTGACCAAAGATGTGCCACTGACAAGTTCTACAGTTCTGACTGCATACTTTGTTTAGAAACCTTTCATTGAAACCTAGCAGCCTGGTAAACAGCCTTATCTTACACTCCACGCCCATCTCATGGACACATAATGCTGGCTTCCAGTGAAAATGTGTCATCTCCAAGCAAGAGACCCTGGTGACATCACTTGTGTTATCTACTCAGACTTGACAAAACCCCTACAAAAGCCACCAATAATATCATACAACTGTTTTCTTGTTTTGTTTTTTTTTGTTTAAAATCATCATCTATGTAACATCGAATGTAAATAACAAACATGTCTTGACATTTGCATAACTGACTTCACATCTAGAAAAAATGAAATGGAGAAACAAAACACCAAGACTTAACTTGAGCTCATTCCTTTACAGTAACTTCCTGAGAAGAGGAAGCACAAGAAAATGTCTGCACTAATGGAGGAAGTAAATTCATACAAATAATATCAAACTTGCAACCAGAGCTTCAGGTATGAGTGAGCTCTCTCTTTTTAATCACACAAGGCAATCCTACAACTATTTAAACCTCAGCATAGTAAGAAAACTAGAGGGAGATAATTTTAAATCAAATATTTTATCAAAAAAAAATTATTGCTTCATTCTGTTAGTTCTATCTGTGATTAATGCCCTTCAGGCTTCACCCTTTCTTTCATTACACTGCAGCACTGTGACTGGGTTAATGGTTTACATTGGACAAATAGACAAATGTACGCAATATTTCAGTGAGCTTTTGGCAGTGTTCATTGTCACAATTGAGACAACTCATTGAAGAGCGTGCATAATTAACTACTCTTTTCTTAGTCAGTGCATTGGTATGCAAATTGCCCAAATCAATTTGAATCACAGCCCATGAACCGAAATCTAACGGAATTGGGAGATCTAAGATGTGCCCAGCCTCGCGTGGTTGCATGGAAAAAAGAAGTGGCAGTGCCATTTTAAATCACTTTTTGCCTAATTCAAACAGACCAGGCTGAAAACTAGTCAAAGTAGAGAGGTGCGTCCATGCGCAGCTGCAACAGCGAACTTCAGTCAAACTTCTTTGGGCGAAAAAAGGAGCTTGGAAATGTGGAGGATTAGTGAAGGATTGGCTTAAGAGGTTCGAGAAATGGCCAACCAACTAATTAGAAATCCCTTTTCAATTGTCAAGCTCCTGTAATCTTAAATGATGGCTTAATTTCCCAAGCCAGTGACGAATGAGCTGATTGAAACTGGAAGTGTCAAAACTCTGCGGCTGTTAGAGTGCAACAGCACCTGCTGTGAGGGGAAACAAAATGTGGTCTTATTCAAGCTTATCAGTATGATGCAGTCGTAAATAACTGCAGAGGTCAAAACAGATATTTCTAAAATTTGGGAAAAAGTTTTATGAAGTAGCAAGCCATTTAATAAAAAGAACTGTTTTGATGAAAAATCTAGAATTGATCTAAATGGCTCTTTCAGTATTAGAACATGTTTAATAACGTAGAGACAGTAAATAAATTCTTCTGACAGGCAGAATATTGATAAAGAGCATTAAGATACAGATGATGAAGTACTTTATATTCTAAATATGCTTAGAATATTCTGCGCCCTTATCTACTCGCAGAATTACAAGGCAACCGATATGTTGCCATTTCTTTTTTGCTTCATCATAAAAAGTGCTGCAGTGGATCTCTACATTCGTTCTGTAGCACAGACCAGGTAGTATGAGCAAGGGAGGACAAGTACACTTGTTCTTGTGAAACAACTGATGTCACTCATGCAACAAATATGACAGGACTGTACGTTCACTGACTTGACACAGCCACATGCATGTTTGGACAACTCGTACTCTATCTCGACAGTCAAATTCCTATTCAGCGGTTTCTCCTCGGTTCAGTCTACTGGCCTGCACTACAGACACTGACAGGCAGCAAAAGATACTACTGGTGTGGTTTCTATATTGCTATATTGTCGATACATAAAAAGTTAGGAATGAAATAAATGAGGCAGTGATTTTTGAGCGAGAGATGCTTTGTGCTGTTGTATTAAATGGTATTTATCGCATTCCTTTTGGTTTGATGAAGCCCAGGAATTTTTTCCTTGCTTTGAGACACTGAATAGGACTGTTGCTGCTACAGTGAATATGCGGTGCCGTTTTAATCTGGGATCAAACTGAAAATCCCCTCCCATAAGAGTTCAGTCAAGGTCATACTGGCGATTAGGCAGACTGTCTATAGAGAGACGAACTGAGACAGAGAGAAAAGAGTGACAAAAAAGAGAAAAAAAGAGAGAGGTGCTATAAACCACCACTGTCCCGTAGGTGGTTTGACTGTAGCCTAAATTTTCCTAAACTTTCAAAACATAAGAGTATAGTCCTATCACCATGGTGAAGAGGTGGTAAAGGAGTACCATAGGAAACATTAAAAAGATGAACTCACTCCTTCCCTGACATGTTCAAGTCATTACTACCCAGCCTTACAGCCTCCCGTTTTGTTTGCCACATGTGGGACATTGACCTGCCTACAGCCTGGTGCTGTGCCCAGGCAGACAGCTGGTCTGTCTGAAGCCTCCACACAGAGACGCACAGACACGCACACACAGAGACGCAGAGGGGAAAAGGGAGAGAGGGAGGGTACGGGGGACATATCCACAGGCCTCGAAATAGAGCAGGACTGGCCCAGGTCAGAGTCAGCCAGCCCAGCCACCTGTCTGGCATATGAGTTTTCCAAGGAAGTGATGTCAAGGCATCTACAATGTGGATGACATGGCCAATGACAAGCCTCCTAAACTATGTGTGCAACACATTAGTATCCCGACTGCACTCGCTACTAGCACTGTTGCGAAAACATCCTGTATTTGATCCGATTAAAACAGTCATCATGTTGAGTGTAGTGGAAGCATTACCATCAACAGGTGATGTTTTTAACCGGTTGCAGAGTCCTTGAATATCCTCATAAGATTCCCCAATTTTGCCTAATGCCTCAGCGCCTCTCAGTTCCATAAGGGAGCGCAGTTCTTTGAGTGTGCAGCCAAACTCTCCATCGTGGTTGGCCTCCACCATGGAGTTCTTCACCCCACTGTACGAGTTGTTCGCCATTGTCTCGCCGTCTCCCGCTCTACTGCAAAGCCTTGCTGCTTCGTCTCAATAGTGGGGGTGAAAAATAGGTGTTGTCCTGGAAAAACTTAAATCCTTAAGGGTGTGAACACAGTGGTAGTTCCCATAAACAGCTGATGGGCCCTTCAGAGGCGGGTGGAGTCATACGGCAGGTAGCAGGGCAGGGATATTACAAAACAAGCCATTTCCCTTGGAGAGCTGAGTTCCTAGTCTTTCATGGTGCCTGAGGATCACCCACAGAGGCGGAGATCACCATGCATGCAGATCTGAAGGAGAAGAGCAAACATACAAATTAATGTTATTTCATGCAAATTGCGGTACCACTTACTGATAATCAGGAGAGGTTGTGCGTATTCCCAAGTTTATTTTCACAATTAATTATTCACAAAGAATTGTAATATTGCAATGTGATTACAGGTAGCCTTTGACAAACATATGAGACATGGTTTTACTTTGTATAAGACCTTCAAATTAAGCTGTGATCTTGCAGGCAAGCACTGATTTTCTGTGGTCTTTGACACAAGGACTCTATTTTTTTGCTGATATCATAAAACCAACTATGTTTATACACATTTTTTGTCTATATAGAGACATCCCTTTTACTTTGTTACAATAAAATCATCTATGTAGATACCCTTAGGTGTATCTATCTATTACTGTACAAGTAAACTATGATGCTTCCGATATGAGCATACTCTTCTGTCACATTTGAATTTTTTTTAAATGAAGCTTGAACAGCATGATATGTATTATGGTTTATTTATCATATACTTCTGTTATCATACAGTCACAGTACAAGAACAGACGCTTGTTGGAATATTACTCTACTGCATAAGAGGAAACATGGAAACTCTCAGACAAAACCACTTGATTGCTGAGACAAGCAGCAAAGCAATCGGTAAAACTGCCTACAGCCATTTCCAAGAGATTTTAATTATCTGTTCTTGAGTTGTTATAAAACAATAATATTTTTGCCATCTGAACACTTGTGAAGTAATGTGCACTCTGCTTCCTGGTCAAAGTATGTGAACAGAGTGGAGCATAAGCATTGAGCAATCAACAACCTCTGAGGTTGCTGGGTGCTGGTTTTTCCTGCATAGCGAATTTAAAAGCAAGTCCTTTCTCCTTAGCAGTGTTTATCTACTGTTAATACAAACTTCTTGCAGTTGTTTCACAGCAAAGGGCTTTTAGCCGCATCTCTCTGTTTCTTGCCTTTATTGGATTTTAATTGATTCACTGTGTTTGGCTGCTACTGGACAAACTGATAACTATACAAGCTATTTTTAACTGTGGTCTAGGCAAATGCTGCCATTCCGTCTGAGGGATGTGTGCTTGAACTACTTAACACACATAAGATGGAAGTTAAATTACTGGTCAAACAGTGGCAACCCTAGTTAACTGAAAGTAAAAATTCTGCATGCTCATGAAAAATAAGTGTGAACTCATTTACAACTTAATTAAACGTTTGTTTTTGCTGTCTTATGTAATTGCAGAACTTTGCACAGAGCCAATAAAACTCAGCAACATCACTGCTTAATTATTCTATGACCTATTTCAAAATGCAAGGTGTGAACACGTATTTTGGGCTGTAACTAACACTGAAGTAGGCAGTTATAAATTATACAAATATTATATGAAATAGTTACTTAATAGTGGGTGCAACTTTAAAACTATCTGAACTTTTGTACAGAAATTAATGTATTTTATAACTCACCAACTTTATTTGATACTTCTGTTGTTAAATTATTATATAATATTAAATTTCTATTTTTATTTTCATGTATTTTATCCCTCCCATTCCCTCTCTCAACCCCTACCAAGGACTCCCTCTTACGGGAAAGGCAGAGGTCGGTGATAATCTTGCATTTAAATACTGAGTGGAAAATTATAATTACTTTTCACACTTAAAGGCAAACCTGCACGATAAAGCACAGCACTTTCCTCTTTTGGTCTTACCACGTGTTAAGTAACACATCAGAGACTAGACTGTATCACAGTATGCTGCCATGTTCAAACGACGTACAGGAGGTCTGTCAATGAAAAAATCAGTGTGAGGGGAAAAAAAAAGTCACCAGATTCCCTGCAGTGTAACTGGTGGGGTAACATAGTGAGCAGGGACCAAGTGACTGATTACCTCAGGAAAAGCCTTCTGTATAATCTAATTAAGACTATCTGTGGCATCAGGGAGCTCCATGGTGCGCTACATGGGAGAGTCCATTCTAATGAGAGGCTGCTGTCCATTACGCCTAACACAATGAGGCTGATTTATTCATGTCGACCAAGTTGATAGAAATTTGTCTTGGCGCAGCGCATTTAGAAAGTGAAACACAGGACTATGAGCATAGAGTAATACAGTATTACGGCAGCTGGATGCCTTTTGTTTATTTATTTTTTTACATTTTAAGCATCTCTTAAAGTTTTTAGAAGGGACTTTGAAAAGAGTGTCGTCATATCAAATCATCATCACACTTTAAAAAAATAGATCTTACAAAATCCTCATTTTAACCAAAGCAGTTCATTATATTTTAATTAGTTTGTCTTTTTACTGAATCAACTTTCTTCAATGAAAGCCCTGTCAACACAATTACATATAAAACATATAAATATGCTTGTATATATGTGTGTAATTAGAGCTCCACAGCAGCCTCTCTGTCTTTAGTCACCACTCTGTAGTCTCACACAATGTCCTGTTGACAGCACTAATTGATTGTTTATTTGTCAGGAGTAATAGTCTAAGCCACAGACAGACAAAGGGGAACTCACTTGTAAGTGAGCAGAAGCCTGTATTTCAGAGTAAAGGCATTAGATATAATATGTTTCAAAACATCACAGAGCTCTATGTTGAAGCGGCAAAAATACGATCTTATGATCTATGGAATGCTGACTTTGATTTTGAATGTGAAAGTCAAAAAATTAAGCCTTTGACAATTTGATACAGCCTTATACAATAAAAAATTAGAGAGAATAAAGTACTGTTGTATTTGTTTTGAGGAGAACTTGATTAGACAAATTTCTTAAACCCTTAAAACTGGAAAAACTGTATTTATTGACCACTTTTAGCACGTTAAACTTGATATCTAGTCTGAAACACTTTTGTGAAACACTAAACATACACTGTACTTGCAGGTGGAAAGCCATGTCAGACGATAACTCATACAGGGAACTGTGCTCAGGCAATGTGATGTGTAAAGAGAGCCACCAGTGCAGGCAGACAGGATCATTTTTCCTTGCCAGGAAAAAATGCTGCAGTTATCTCTCAGCTTGGGAAATTTTACTCACTTTCTTCATTTCTGGCTATAAAAAAGGCCAAACATATTTAAGATAGCACCATTAATCTTCTTTTATGTCATATGAGGCTTAAAACATTCAACTTCATTCAATATCTTACACTCAAAAACATGTCAGAACTTTAAACTGGGACGCAGAAGGAGAGAAAATGTAGGCTTTATTATTGCTCACTGCACAAATGAATGCTTGCAGCCTATTCCATTGAGATTCTTGGAAACTATTCTGTCACATGTTGAGATTCTATTTGGAGCCATCTGCCATGGAAAACGGGACAGAATTTATTATTTATTACACAGCATAATTGCAGGGCCGGGTATATTACCGAGGTGGAGGAGATCGCAGAAAGACTTATTTGAAGAGGAAATTCTTTTGCACCTTTTGTATTGTACACAGATTTATGGTAAGGTGTTCAATGTATATTCACAGGTCATTAGTTAATATTTTTTACATTGCTTGGATTTTCAAACAGGGGTCCTTGAGGCCTAAACAGAAATGCCAAACCAACTAAAGGAGTGGCAATTGATCAGCCACAGATCATTATTAGCTGATGTTGGTTCTAAATAGTTTAATTGTACGTCCTTACAAAATCCGGTCAGCAGAGCTAATCAGATGATGCAAAACAGGCAGGACAGCTTCTCAACACACTGGTAAAATGCCATGTTATAACAATAGCTGGAGACCCTGTCATCCTCATCCGCAATAGAAAATCTATTTAAGACAAACAGAAATCTTCCACTTAACGCCTCCAGGATGAAAAGGATTTTGAATGCATTTATATATGTAAATGTGGATGTTTAACTATCGTCTAGCACATGACAAACAGAACCAAACACTGACTTCAGTGAAGCGTATCTTTTCATGCTGTTACTCTAGTAAGAAATATTACTGGCCAGTCATTTATACATAATAAGGATTCTGAAATTTTCTCGCAGTACCTGTCCATGAGTCCCTACAGTCACAACTGACTTGCTGGCAGGACCTTGCAAATACGTCACGCTAGTTAAACCAAGAAGGCACTGCAAATTGAACTGAAATTGACATTAGGAGAGCTAGTTAGCTGTTGGCAACCAGTGGACAGCAGTGTGTTTGCGAAATGCAGCTCAACACACAGCAGGACTGCTGGTGTCTGTTCAGAGGAACGTGAAGCGTTTTACAGTGAACTCCAGTTTAATCTAACAACACAACAGGTTTACAGTAAATAAATGTACTGAAGTACTTCTGCTTTAGTGCAGTTTGGAGGTAAAAGTACTTTGAGTTTGGAGTTACAAACACTTTACACCAGTGTACATTTTACAGAACTTCTGATGAAACAGATGACAGAGATGAGAGTAGCCAGTTACAAGCAGTGACTAAGTAGTGGAGCAGTTGCTTCAGAAAACAAAGACCTCAGTACAAAGACTGAGAAGGCATTTTTCCCAAATTATGTGTTGCTGACTACTGTGCCTATTTTTCTGTTTTTTAAATAATTTTTTTTGTTTGTTTAAAACCTATTTTTTAATCAAGCAAAATAAATGTAATAATGAAATATTAAATGTTCTAATAACTAACAAATATAGATTAAATCTTATTTGGAGGACCCTTAAAAGCCAATCTTTTGAAAAAAAGAAGACTTCAGGTTCATCTCTATAGAGGACTGCAAGGCAAGTTGCATCCATCTCTTGGATTAAGTTGCTATGCATAACATTAGGTTTTAACCCAGATTAGAAACATACTTTATTTTCTCATTTCTTGGTATATTTGGGGCAATTTCAAACATTGTGAAGTATTTAGTGATATTAAGTACCAGAGTAAGGACACCTAAAAAAGATATTTTTTTTAAATTGAGTTCCCACATATGCTAAGCCCTTGTTGGCTGCTTTTCCTTCACTACACCAATTCATCCCCAGCCATCTCAATTGAGTTCATTTTAGGTGATGACAGAGACTAGGTCATGTGATGTGGCACTCCATAACTCTTTTCCTGGTCAAATTGCTTTTACATAGCCTGGAGGTGCGTGTTGGGTCACTGCTCTGTTAAACAAATGATGATCCCAACAAAGTACAATCCAGATGGGATGGCATGTGACTGTAAACTGCTGCGGTAGATATGCTGGTTAAGTGTGTTTTGAATTTCTGAATAAAGTCGCCGACAGTGTCACCAGCAAGTCTTTCACACATTGCCACCCTTCCTTCATGCTTAATGGAGAAAACCACACATGCACATACCGTCCTTTTACCCTCTCAGTTTCTCACAAAGACATGGAGCTGAAACCTCAAATTTAGTCTAATCAAACCAAATTATAGATTTACACTGATCTAATTTCTTGGTCAAAGCAATTTTGTTCTTCTTCTTGGTCTCCCTCAGTAAGGTTTCTTTTCAGCAATTCAACCGTGACAGCCTGATTCACAGTCTTCTAGGAACAGTTTGTGTTGAGATTTGTCAGTGACTGTCTGTAAAGTATTTATCTGGGCTCTAATTCACTGAAAGTTTGAAATTTTCTGGATTAACTGAGCTGCATATCTTAAGGAAATGATAGACTGTTGTTCCTCTTTACTTAGTGAAGCAGTTTTTGCCATAATATGGTTTAATACAGTAGCTGAAAAGGGCTATTAATTTTATAATGACACCATCTCTTCATTACGCAACTGATCTTGATCTTCTCAGGTGATTTAAGAAATATTAAGAAATTAAGAAACAAGATATTAACTTGGCTATTTTAAACCTGACAGTGCTTATTTTAATAAATCTAAATTATATTCGGTTTGTTCAACATTTTTCTATTTATTACATAAAATCAAAATGTGTTCTTTCATAGTATTTTTTTTTTTTAAATACTAACAATAAAGAAAATACACTGAATAAGAAGGTGTGTTCAAACTTTTGACAAGTGTTGTATGATAAAGGAGAAATAACTTTTGGAAGACTGACTCTGCTCTGTTAGAGCTTACAAATTACTATTTTATATTTTAAAAACACTGCAAGCTAACAGAAAGGCTTCTTTGCAAATTCAATCACTATAATAATGTTGTCTTGTACCTTGCATTATTGTGTGGCTTTTTAAATACATAAATGGTCTCAACAACATGACATGATCTAAAAGTGCAGGAATATTTCACTTGTCTTGGCTTCCACACATGAGCAGAGAACATGTGCTGTCCATAGTAATAAATGCAACTCTCTGCCTTTTCCATTTCTCTGTCCTCATGTCTTGTTTTATGAGCCCTCTCCAACATTCACACCCACTAACCCCACGAGCAGCAACAACACCAAGATGAAGGAAGTGCCAACATTTGCTGTGCTGAGACAGTTTCGGGTTGCGGAACAGGTCACATGTCACAACAGTGGAAAATCATTGTGATTGGATCTCCAAGCCAACAGCTGGCATGGTATGGTTGAATGACAGAGGCTAAGGTTAACCCTTTCCACACAACAGCAGCAAAACCAAAGCTCAACGTGAACAACATGAGGTGGTTTTACCCAAGACCAGAGCCTTGTAAGTCACAAGTCTCTTCTCTGCCCAAGCTATTTAAGTCTACTTTCACACATCGAATGCATACTACATACTCCACCCAAAAGGCTGTGGCAAGTGGAACAAGTCGATAGGACAACAGTGTTGGGCATCTAAGAAATATACTCAAGTCTTGTTGCCACGCTTAGGAAACCCTCTGGCAGTTCGTACACCTCTACGTGCCAACGACTCGATGCAACTCAAGGATAGCAATTCTAGGGATCCCTCTGCAATGGAGCTGCCTAATGCGAGGGGTGGTATTTTTAGCTTACCCCAGACCGTCCCCTCCCCCCACTGCTAGCCGTTGCTGAACTGGGTCAGGCCATGTAAATGTGGAGGGTACAAAGCAGAGACACCCAGCCCCTCCTTGTGCTGCATGACTCGCAGCTAAGAGCGCCACTTCACCCATCCGATTGAAGCCTCTGCATGGCCCTCAAATGCCGCCAGGCTGCCAATTCATACGAACACACAGCATGTCAGAGGTGTCACCATCAACACAGTTTTCCTCTTCAGCTCTTCTTACTTTATGTACTGAGGGGTACAAGATCATCTCTAAAATGTAAATAGAGCATAATGTTTTTAAGCTATATCTAGGGTGCCAATTGATTAGGAATGACACAATTAATTGTTGTAGACACAAGCACTTGCAGCCTGCATTACTGCAGACAGGACAGTTTAGGTAATCCATGATCAATCATCTACTCAACATTAAAAAACCTCATTATTGCAACATGAAAGGTGTCACACGAAGTTTATAGTAATCCGGTGTTTCTTCACACTAGTACAACCTCACTGTCCAAGATTTTTGGGTAAATGGTGCAATGGTGTAATCATTCACTTTTCATTTGCTCAACAACTTCCAAGCAGTGCTGAATCCTGAGAGACTATATCTTGTACATCTTGTTGTTATGATCACTGACACATTTTTTTACACAATCAAAAATGTTTCTCTTGCAGGACTTCTTACAGGAACGAATACACTGTAAAACATTCTGACTACCAAATTTTAATTAGATTTATCACGGCCTTGGTCACTGCTGTCTCATCTTCAAACTGCTGCTGTCCTTTTTTTCTCTTAAAGACTGTGTCATCATCAATTTCAAACTAGTGCTTCAAGACTGAATAACAATCACATTCATATATACTAACTTTATCCCACAGGAGAGTTAAAATCTAACCATCCATGCTTTCACAAGTAGCAGACTAAGCAACTGAAGTAACAGCTGCGTCACCATATAGCCAACCACAAAATTCTGTGGGTGGACATGTGTGAGGATAGTGAAAAATGTTTAAGAAAGATAAGAAACTGGATAGTGAAATTGAAAGGTACAATATACATTTTAAAATCATAGTTTTCTAATTTAGTATTACCACAATCTTAACTTTTGCTTTACAAAATAACTCAAAGATGAAGTTTCAGGGAAGTTAATTTTTTTTTATTTATAATACATTTTAAGTTATTTGCATTGGCAGTGATTTTTAATGCATTGGTTACTCCAGTATGACAAATAAGCTATTGGCCTTTTTCCACTGGATTCATATAACTGTGAAAATGACTGCCTGGATGTGTGGAGAACATAACACCAGCATAGGACTGTTTACTTTATGCTACCTGCATTGTAACAACTTTGGTGTCGAGCAGTATGTTTTTTTAATTAACACGATCAATGATGATGCTATCAAGTTTAACAGGAATTTGATGATTTCAATTCAATTTAGATATGCACAAACTAACAGGGGTGATGTTTAAAATGTTTAACTCTACTGTAATAATGTATTTTTGATCAGCAGCATGTCAAACACTAAAGCTCTTTGCTTTTTACAAACACCAGAACTAAGAGATGACCCGCTGCATAGTTAAACATTGATGACTAATTTATAATTTTTTGCCATGTGCATCTTACAGTTGATTTAGTGGGCAGGATAAGAGTTTATCCAATTACTTTTACAAACTGTTCAAATAATAGCTCCTTTGACCTCCCTGCAACTTTAACAAAGAACTCTTACTATTTAAAAACAGAAAAATATTTTTAATCACATCTATGAATTTTGTTTTCTACTGCTTTGTTGGGCAAGAATTAAAGGGATAAGTAGTCATAATTGAGCCAAACTCCACATGACCTAAAACCTCAGCTTGAAATAATCTTGGCCTTGGGATCCACTTAGAGAGAGAAATATAGGCAAAATTCCATCACGAGTAAATAGTACCATAACACATTGTACCTGGAGATAAAAACAAACTATATTTAGCTTTCCATGTTGGTTTACATGAGGGTCAATGTCACCTTAGATTAATGACCTACAGTGGCTTGCTTGCTAAAATAATGCTTAACACTGAACAGTTATACAAATATTACTGAGGAAAGAAACGTCAGCAGCAGTGGCTATTAATATTAATTAACTTTTAGGCTCTGTTTGTTACTGACTGAGTGCAGAGCTTGACAACAAAATCATTGGACATATCAAGCAGCTACAAGGGGGACTCAACCGTGATGAGTAAGGGACAGACTTGACAGGCGATAAATGCCAAGAAGAAAGTGCATTCACTACACAGAATTACTTCGCTGTGACTATCACTATGTGACCACTGAAAAATTCCTATGCCCTGAGAAGAAAACAGCTTCTGCAGAAAGCTATAATGTTAGATTTGAAGAAACTGCATACACTCCAGAATTGTTAATTAACTTCATATGCACTGTATTAAAGATTAAACCTAGAGTTGTAGTCATGCAGGGTTGTTGGGTCTACGGATGTAAGTAGGGAAAACACTGTGCAGCTGAATCACACTGCCAAGGAGGTCAAGTGATTTTGCTTCTTGGATATAACCGTTTTCAAGCACAATTTACAAAACAAGTGTAAGAACTACTGACTCATATCCTTTAGTCATGGCCAGCAGCTCTGCCAATAGTTTGCCATAATGAAAAAGCATGTTATAGCAAGGAATAAGAGAGGATATTTTCGTCATTCTTGAGTGACAGCAACAGTCTCAGTTCAAAGGGCTCAGACACTCACTCAACAGATTGTGTTACTGGTGTAAACTACCAGTGAATCATTAAACAAACTCTGTATCTATATATGCTGAGCTAGACAGCTATAATGAAAAAAAATCACACACAGTTTGACCTGGAATTTTTTTTTCCTAATATAATAAAATTAGAAAACACAGATATATTAATATCCAGGACTGAAGCTGAATTCCAACAATTATCATAACATTTAGCATACAGTCAGCACCCCAATATTTTGACTATAATGATTGCTCAAGGAATTCCTTAGCTGACATTACATTATGTAATACCTCTACAGATAACTATACCATTCTGCAGCACCTGGCACAGCTCACATTATTGAGTCACAGTTAATTTAGTTAAAGCTCAAGCTTTATTTTGCGTCAGGTTCAAATGTATTCTGACAAATCTACAACACCATATGCAATCCACTGTAGGATCACAAGTCATTAAACAAACACAGGAAGACACTGCTGGCGCTGCAGCAAACCCGGTGCTATTTAATTGGATAAGGAGTGATCCCTTCAACTAGACACCAAAAGGTGCTCAGTGGCTGCACTCCACATCAACCTGGAAAACTTGGATGCAATGTTAGCGAGTGCGGAACTACATTACGGTGTCCATCAACGTCGATAATGTAATGTTAACATATGTAATCGACTTGCGGTCGCTTGAAAGCTTAGGAAATACAACATCCACCATTACCATTAACGTAACCGTGATAAAGCAACGGGCATGGTGATTTCAAAACGACTCGCTATTTTTAATGTACAGCCTTGCTGTTTTTGAATGCAATCTACAGCGCAAAGCATGAAGTGGATGCTTTGCTTTCAATAATGTTTTAGCATGCACTCATGAAACCAGCAGGTTCCTGATGTAACATTTAGGCTTGGTAGGTTGCTTTCTAAGATAGCCACGGAGCCGTATAGCGTTTCCTGCGAGGGACCACTCGAGAGGCGGCGAAGAAGTTGTGGTTCGGGTTAGGGTGTGGGTTGAGGCTGAGGTTGAGCATCGGCAGGTTCACATTAGACTGCTTTCATGATAAGGTAAGGGATAAGATAAATCCAAAGATAACAGTAATTCAACACAACGGCCGGCTGTATCCACCGAATGGGCTTTGACAGTACAGAGACGTTGTCGCTTTCTGATATTCGCATTAAATTTGCATTACACATTCAACGTGTCCAGCCTTTAGTTGCAGTCAGCCGACAAATCAACTTCACTGAACCTACACAGATGCCTCCGAGCTCCCCGACCTGTCCGCGTGAGCAGCTGCAGCGCGTGGAGTGGTAACGTTACCGTTCCAGGCCGGTAAACAAGATTACTACATCAAAGATAGTTTACTGACATTATCTTTCTGTCTTTAAAAGGGAAACCAATATAAAGGTTAAAAAGACTGAATGACAGGTCGTAAAAACGCACCCAAATGTAAAATGAAACAGGCGTAACTTTATGGAGATAAGTTCGCGTTATGGAGGTCCACGTTTTTAAGCGTCTGGCTTAATTTCACATGCAGTTTAAAAAATATAAGCCTCAATGTGTGAACGTCAATCTGCTGTCCAGGAGAGACTGAAGCGTGTTGGGTCCAGCGTTAAAAAACATCGTTCCAGGCTAGCGTGCAATGTTAGCCAACTAGCTCTCAGGCGGTAGCTTATGATGATTGTAAAGAAGTAAAATACATAAAAAGCCACTTTCAATACAGTGACAAGTCGAAAAACTTCGCCTGGTGCATTGCATAGGTGTAAGTAAATGAAATACTAGCAAAGAAAATCTGGCAGCATCCAGGCTGATTAGCCACCTGGGTTGGAAAGCGAGACGCCCAATGTCAGTATGTATCTAGGATATAACGTTAGCTAACGATGTTAGCTTGGTATAAAGCTAACTACCCAAGGCAGCTACCCACCAGTGACTGGCCCTCGTTGATCACTGCACACAAAAATGAAGACTTGATCAGTAAGGCTTTTTCTATGCCATTTTTAACGCACTTTAAAGCAGTCTTTCTCATGCGGCATTTTGACGCACCAGCACAGAGGATATAACCAAAAATACTTACTCCGTTCTCTGAAGAACACCCCAGACCCCTTTCTCTCTTAACTCCCTCTCAGTCTCACCAAAGACTAGACTCTCTCCCCTGATCTGAGGTAAAATCCCGCCCACTGCGCTGTCACAACCACAACCAAAGTCTCCAACCAGAGCTGTCAAGATAGTTACCGTCCCGTTTCAATTCGCGGTTATCTCCGTCCTCTTTACACGGAAAAATTAGACACATGCGCACATCTATTTAATCTGTTACAAAGACACGCTGACACAATTTTTCCACAGCTGATGCGCCTTGAAGGGAGCATATCAAAATAATTATGAAAAATGAAGTAGCTATTCCGCAAAATATCATCTTAAAGATGAACAGGTCGAGACCGAAACCACCTGCTTTAATTATTAATTCATTGAAATATGTTAGTCTCTCAACGCTATCATTATTTTTATGAGACAATGAGCAATATATCTTAAATAAAAAGGTATTGGGCCACAGTTCAGATGATAACTTGTCAGAGGATAACGTGTCCTAACGTTGGTTTTGAGAAAAGCGGAAGTAGGCTGACGGGAATCATCTCGCTTCGTCTAGTTCCCTTCTGTCACAACACCGCCGGGAACATGTGATGCACGTCAAGAGGAGGATGGGTATGGACCGCTGGTGTGGATTCCCATTGGCGTAGCCAGCATATCAGTCGCCTATGGAAACGGTTACGTCATGATCCCCAATACTCCCTCTTTGCTCTCGTGTCGCTTTATAATAACAGGATTATTCAACAGCCCCCTTATCATATGATGCAGCCTGCAAAGAGTTTGAAGCGAAACCTCAATGCCGCATCGTTTCTGCTGTCTGGCTGTCTGAACTCCACCTAGGCTACAGGAGGCTCTTCCCTCGGCGCCTAATCAAACCTGACGTCATTCTTTCCATGACGTAGCGTTTTTTTTTCTTCTTCTGCAGATTCAATGCCTGTATTCTTTGCAATTCTTTAGTCCTGTTGAGAAGGAGTCACACACTCGACGGTTGGTCTTTCTTTTGATGGAGCCAACTGTTAATAAAACGCAATGAACTGCATTGCGTTACAATGTAAGCAAAGGTCCATCTATCCTTCTACCATTCATGTAGACTTATTTTACGCAAAAGCCTAGAAATTAAACAGCTTATTCAAATATATATAAAGATACCAAAAATAGGCTTAACAATTAAGGTGCAGCAAAAAGTCTCCCATGATCACCTTGTAGTAGGGATGTATGATTATTATTGGAGCCAGTATATTATCAGTGGGAAAATGGAAAATTTATTTTATTATGTATTATTCTGATTCCGAAATTATGACTGAGCAAGAGGTGATAACACAAACCCAAACTACTTTCATGACCTCATGCACTAAGAGTAGCATGACTGTCCTCCAAACCTTTTTTAACATCTTTACAAAGCACAACATGTGACAAAAGGCCTTTTGTAATTGCCTTTTATGTGCAGACTAAGCAGGCATGAGCTTTTGGTTTCAAAAAGGCCTTTATTTTTCTACTGCGTATTTACTACATTGACAAATCTGAATCGGGCATTATATCAAAACATTAAATTTGATTTAATTCTGATTTAATTCTTGGGCAAAATTCTCTATCAAAGCCAAAGTATGTTTGGGGAATTATGATGTACTTTGCTACAAAAACAAGTAAACATTTGTAAAGTTGGGGCGGTTTGTAGTTATAATTATATTGTCAGTTAGTTTTTTATTTGGGTCACAGTTTTGGAATATTGAAGCATTTATCTTTACTCACTACATCTTGGTTTTTTGTTTCCATTAGATACAAATAAACTTCAGGTTATAAGCGAACTACTATGAAAAATTTTAAATGATTGCTTATCTTATCTTATCGCTTTTGTTGATCGTTTGAAGAGGTATTTGAGCAACATTGTTCTGCATCAGTTATCAGTTTTGGCTAAAAATAATCCATGTCATGCATTTCTGTTTTGTATGTTGCAAGATAAGTGTAATTGCAGTAGTATGAGGTGCAAAGCCAAAGTGCACAGGGTCAGTTAAAAAAAATATTTTCATACAAAGTGAATAATACGTCAGATTTCTTGACAATGCATGAATCAAATCAGTTGAATAAATCCTTTTTTGGCACATAACTTTCTTAAATTTTTTAACTAGATGGTAGACCCAGTTTGAAAAAGACAGGAGTGGTGGTAGATGATAAACAGAAACTAACTCTGGTAGAGGTCAAACCTCAGTGTAATATACTTGCTGTCTTCACATAATGGGATTTATCATTAACAAAACAGCCCTAGGTGCACGGAAGCATTCACCTCTTAAGATTTGTAAACAAGGGAAAAGTTCAACGTGTATATGCCTGTGTGCAATTTAAAAGTTGGAAAATGTTTCAGAACTTGTCGTGTCAGATCCACGTCAAGGGGGAAAAGGCATTTGGAAAGAAAGAGGAAGAGAAGAAGCAGGAAAAAAAACACTTGATTTATGCAAGATGACTTGTGCAATCATTTACTCTTATATCTCTGTGATTCGAATTGATTCAGTCACAAGAAGAGATACTAGCAATCAGTCAAGTTAGTAATCTAAAATGAAGAAGATAGAGAAAAAAGATTTATCAGATAGTTAGAAAGATAGAGTAGCCGTTTGTTGTGGCTAAAAAATTCAAAACTCTGGCAGAATTTTGACTGACGTTTGCAGAAGCAGCCATCAGTGAGATAATGCAGTCAGTCAAGTGTTGGTATCTGTGACTGCTTCTCCACACCCTTCACACATTTTTTTTGCTGTCATTCAATCTTCTGCTCTCAAACTTTCATACTCGAATTTTACACAGCAGCACTTCAATGCTGATGTTTTTTTCTTGTGCAATCAAACAGTTATAGGCCTCAGCTGAGCTCAGACGAGCAAACAGGCCTTTAAACCCTGTAGTGCGTACTAGAGATGGGACCTATTTTTATGCTTGCCATTTTTCCAGTTCACTGTCAGTGGTTTTGGTGGCCTCCTGATTGGCAGCCTGCAGTGCTTTGTGTTTGACCAACCCTTAGCAGATGTCTCTCTAACATGGCACAGATGCCGCCTTTTTCTGTCTGTCTATCAGTCTTTGCATCCCCACCCTTTTTATCTCTATTTTTGTGCAGATAGTGTAGACGTCAAGAAACCTACTTAAAAAGAACCCAATGGTTGGTATGTAAATATAGGCTCAACATGTCTTTTCAGAAACATTATACAAGGTTATGGATTTAAGGAATCAAATAATTATAATACACCAAATTATGTAAGTAATTAGACTGCATGAACAGTAGGAAGGATTTAAATTATTTCTCAGTATTCATAATATTAAGGGTAAAAAAATTCAATTTGGAAAACATACTTAAAAATTAATTTTTTTTAATGCAGTTAGTTGAGAAGATGAATACCACTCTCATGTCTGGTTAATACAGTTAATATGTAGCTAAAGTCAGCTGCCATTTAGGCATAGCTTAATTGTTTAATTAATAATTAAAAAAAGTGTAAGAAGTATGATTTTTCCCTTTGATGAGAGGTTATGTGCTTTCCTATTTAAGTAATTTCCCCAAGTATCGACTAGTTGCAACTGCTCCTAGCCAGGAGATTGCCTGGCATAAAACCTCACATAAAACAGGGGAATTTTCATCAAACAAATGAGTTTTAATATGTTAATTAGTGATATTCAGAAGTGCTAGTTTGGTCCACCATCTGAACCAAGCTACCTTTTTCCAGTCTTTGTACTAAGCTAAGCTAACCAGCTATAGTCTTAAATTTGACTGACAGATATATGAGTCATGCTGATCTTCACAAACATGATAGTAAATGCACTCAAGCACAAAATGCCACAGGCAGGCAAAGTTACATTACAAGCCATTAGCAGAATTTATACAGGTGAGCTGTCTGTGCATCAAGTGAAAACAGGATTCTTCATGCAGAGCTCATCAACTTTCCATGACAACATTTTCCTTCCAGTCCAGTCAGTCCCTGATGTTTGTCTATTCTTTATCTAAATATGACTGACAATAAATTGGAATTCCGCCTTGTGTCATCAGAGCCTGTTTGTTCAGTTGAAACCACTTAATCTCTGCTTCAATCCATTTAAACACTTTGGGACCACAGAAGTGAGATGGCGAATCCCCACACGAAGAGCCTTTTAGCTGTATCTGAAACAACAATCTGTGAGCTGCCTGGTCTTTTGACTTGTTAATGGAGACAGTGAATTATTTACTCAGAGAAATAAAGAACATGAATCTACAACAGAGGATTGAGCAGCAATCCCAGCATGTTAACCTCTGCAGAAAAAAACTGATTTTCAAGTGTTTTAAATTGAAGAGACCAATCATTTTCCCCACAGCTGTTGTCTGAGTCTTGCTGTTGACTCAGTTTCTCAGTGGAAATTTGCCATATGCTCTGGAGCATCTTGTGAACTACAGTAAATGTCAAGTGTCATTAGCCTTTGTGCATGCTAATGTGTGGTTCATGCTGTCTGAGTAAGCATTAATGATGAGGCACGCCAAAACTCTCCCAAAAGGGGATGTTGCCTTCAGGGTAACTTTTGCATTTATTAAAAAACACTCAAAACAAGTGCTTTATTAATTTAGGTTGAAAGAGAACACATGGCTTCACAGAGAAGGATGCTGCAGAAAACAGAAAAAAAGTTAGGCAAGTTTTTTTTTGTGTAAGAATAAATAAGACAGCCATGGTCCTGTTTGTGCTGTTTGTGTGTGTTCATCCCAACATAGAACTTTAATTACTGGGGAAGAGCTGTACACACCATGAGACAAGAAAGCTTGACAAATAATTGCTGGTTCAGTCGAAGAGCGTCTAGCAAACTGGCACCGGGTGAATGTGTCTGCTGCTCTAACCGAGAGAGGAACTTAGTTGGGGACTTGGCATCTTATCACATTTTTTGATAACACAGTACTGTGGGCTGATTAAGACATTTGCACAAGAAACAATGCACAATGGAAAAGCCAAAGGGAATGGAAAAATAAATCATACGCCACAGAGAGATTATCAGTTATTTCCTAAACAATTTTTAAATAAACACACAACTGCGGTGGAAATGCCTATGGTGCGCCTGGAGATCATGTGCCTCTTGAGCCAAGGCAAGTGGAAAATGCAAACGTGAAGATGTCTCATCAGTTGACTTACACTGCAGCTCCCTATCAGTAAGGACACGCTGTTTGAATATTGCTTCCTCTGGTCAACCAATCTTTCGACACCACTTTGTTTCTTGAACGGACGTCGGATTTTCCACTGGCTCAGCACATTGGCAAAGAGTTTAGACATGTCAGGGAGGGGGGCTTCCTTCTTTTGAAGAGGAAGAGGAAAAATTGTGATGCATACTTTCAAGGAAAAAAATGCTGATTGGGAGCTGATGATATGTGAGAACTTTCCAATTGCAAGACTAACTCTTTGCTTGTATTTTTTTTTAACTTTAGACACTGTGTCACCTTCTTAGCCTCAGTTTTCAACAAGGCTGTATTACCATTAGACTGTTTAGACCTATTATTTAAGCAGGACAGTAGCTACATCAATCAGACAAAGTTTATATTAAGGATGGGCCTTGCACATTGTAATAACAAACCTTCTTATCTAACACGTCATTAGTCTGCCACAATTACTGTAATCACATTTTTCCTAAGGTCCACAAGAGTCCAAATATTAGCTCATGCCTGCTGGAGAAATCCCCCAATTATAGGATTAACATTTACACATTGCTGACTGGCAAAACAACCGGAGACACAGACGCATAAATTACACCTGTGATGCAGGTAAACATTTAAGAGAAGATCTAAAGTGAGACCTTGTGAAGCAGTCAGACACACAAAGACCCCTTGTGTGAGGGAAAGCTGAGAGAGAGGAGGTGGTGGTGGTGGTAAGGAGGGGGTCTATCATGACTGGGCTACTCGTCCTGGGCTTGTGCATGTTTGTGTTTCCAGCTACCCCTGGAATTTACTGCAGGCACCGGTGAGGGCAGCCACAGAGAGGTCAACGGCCTGCGGGATAAAGGCCAGAGTTGTTGGGGAAAGAGTGGTAGAGAGAAACAGAAGGTAGGAGAAGCAGAAGTTGTAGAAAATGCAGAGAAAGATGAAGCAAAAGCACCGGCATCAGAGACAAGGAGTCACTGTAAAAGGCAGGCAGTCAGCAAATAAGTGTAAACTGGAAATAGAGATGTTAAAACAAAAGTGGTGTGTGCTCATAGGGCGTGTGTGTATGTGTGTGTGTGTGTGTGTGTATGTGCAGGGAGACAGTGGTCTTACTCAGCCCTGAGCCAGCAGCATTGAGATTATCAAGGCCAAGTTTCCACTTGCAAACAATAATTCACCTTAAGTGCCCATTGAGGCCAGGCTGTCAGGGCAGCGACCCACCCAGCCCAATATAAGGGTGTGTGAATGGAAGCGATGTTGTATGGTTATAGTATACCATCACCACATAAACTTGTGTGTGTGTGTGTGGAATCATATAAGAGCCGTAGAAGGGTGTTAGCGGGATAGAGGAAGGCAGTGCCACTGCCCTCAAGGACATGTTTTCCATGGTCTGTTTTCCGTCGATATCTTCTGTATTTACATTTGGCTCTGCCAGCGGCTGAGCTGGAAAGTGTATTTCATTCAGGCCAGTGAACATCTACATGTCATAAAATGTAGGGCATATAAATAGTCTTGATTCAATTACCGCGGAGGCAGAGAAACCACCTGAGATTCCACATTTAGACCCATGGAAAACGCTGCCATTACACTCAGACCAGAATGAATGAGGGAAGAAAAAACATACAAGACAAAAATATTGCAGAATCAAACACTAGCTTTCTGTGTTTCAGGCTTGAAAATAATTTGGCCAAGAATTATATTTATATAATAAGAAAAGGTAAAAGTTTAAGGTGTTTATACATGATTCAAGGATAGAAGGTACAAGTGTTAAAAGAGAGGGAGTTTATGTGCTTAAGTGCAGCGTGATGGTGAGGGCTAGTTAGCTTTCTGGCAGAGGTGACTTTTTGGAAATTCAGTGGCAACAGGCAGTAATTAAGAATCGTTTTCACTGTGTTTAGTTGTTCAGTTAGGCGTGGAGCCCATCAGCCCTATAAATCAGCTGTTCTCCCCCCCCCAAAGTCTGAGCAGTGCCACCCGGGACCAGGCAAAACAATTAAAGGCAACTTAATTACAGTGCCATATCAGATTTTTTTTTGCTTAACCCACAGAATGTGCAGAGAGCAAGAGAAGGGGCACGTTAAAAGTGCCTGCTTCCTCAAACCTTCCTCAGAGTGGCATAAACTGGGCACAGATGGGGCATAGAGGAGCAGATCCAATGGGAACTCCGTGCCCTTTACACCCCATTTCTTCTCTTTCGCATGGGGGCTTTTCCCCTGGGAGGGTAAGAAGGCACGGGGATGAAGAGAGAAAAGCTTGCAGACTGGGACCTATGATTCTCTGTGCAAAAGGCACCCAGATCACATGTGAGAGCACTCAAGATGCACACATGCACACGAACAAACACCTTGCCCTGCAGTAGGTGATGGCTCTGACATTCCCTGAATAGGGAAGAGAGCAAGTGAACATATGTGTGTCTGCATGAGAGAGAGGGAGGAGGGAGTTTTCAAAGAGAGGCAGTACATGACGTGAGGGACAGAAATAAGTCAACGAACAAGAAAAAAAATCAACTGCTCGGATGTAAAACAGGTCAAATCTGGTTCTTAACTTTGAAAACATACAATAAATGGTACATGCACCACATAACATATTCATTTTTAACAGTCTTAAATGCATCTATTTGCTTTCTTGATCTGAAAATCACTGTCTATTATACAAGCTAAAGCCGGTCAGTGGTGGTTAGCTGAGTGTAATCACTGGAAGCAGGGAAACTAGCATAGCCCTTTCCTAAGGAATCAAAATCCCCTTCAAGCACCCTCAGAAAAATTACTAATAAATATATTTTATCTTGTTTGTTTAATACATAGAAAGTAGCCATGCCACCTGTTTCCATTTTCTTTGCAGTGATTGCTCCAAATTAAGCTAACTGCTTGCTGGCTGTAGTCTTAAATTCAAGGGACAGATATGAGAGTGGTTTTGAGCCCAGACCTATTCCTTCAAATATGTACTGATGTTAAAAAGTTCTTCCCTGTCTGAAATGTGTAATTCTGTTTTGCTTCACTTTGCTCCCTCGCTGTAACCTGCCTGCTTCCAGCTGGCTACCTGAGGCTGGTGCTGTGTGCGCATTGAAATGATGATGGAAAGTCCTTTTTCTCTCAATGAAAAACACTCTCCTCGAGGCTTGTGACAAACTGCCAATAACAAGCCAATCAGATGCAGCAGCAACACTTGGCATTTTCTCAGGCTACCTTGTGTAGTCTACTCAGACAACAAGAAACAGTCATGGGTGCTGGAGATGGCGACGGAAAACGAATGCGCACTGGGAAAGCACCTTGATAATGCCCGGTCACGTAATGCTGCCTTTAAGTTGGCTGTTGGTCAGGAAAAAGCTGCGCTGTATTTTGAAACAGTACGTTTTAATAAAGCAATGCTTTCCATTTCTATTCATGCAACAAATAGTCACATTTCAGTCTGATAGTAATCTGCAAGAGAAATAAAGACAAGAACTTTAGTTATAATAATCATCCTTTTATGGTTATCCATTTAAGAGATGCATACACATGTGCAGAGAGGGATCTATAAATCAGTATTGTGTCACCACCAGAACTCATGTAATAATGTAGGTAGAGGAAAAAAGCCTAATAATACTTTATATTGCAAACATGCATTTCGAAGCTTTTAAGTGAACCATCAAAATGAACTGATGCACTGAAAGACAGGGAGGCAAAAAATGAATAAACAGGGATGTCTGTAATATGTGAGCAACAATAGACACAATCCATAAAGAACCAGTCGTCCTTATGGGATTAAAGGATTTTAAAAATTTTCAACTGTCTTTTTCATTTCATCGCACAAAAACCAGGCCAATATGACATGTTGACCCAGAAGAGATGCAAATGTGGGTAAAATCATAGCCCTGCTTAGTTACCGAGCTGTGATAAACCATGTCATTACATGTCATGTCCCCATCATCATTACCACTGGCACACCCCTTACCCCCGATTTAGAGAGAGAGAGAGAGAGAGAGTGAGAGTGAGAGAGAGGCAGATCCAGCATGATCCCACCATAGCAGATGGATATGTCAGATATGCCTGCTTGGGCTTATGGAGATGCTTAGTGGTAAATGTAATGACCTGTGTGGGTTTGTGTGTGCATGTGTGCGTGTGTGCCTACCCCTCAATCCACTGTTCCAATTACCCCTGGGTCTGTCTGGGGAAAACTCAGTCATTTTGCTTTGACAGAAAGGCAGGACAGAGCCGGTTGTAACTTAGAGTTCCTGATTGGGAGACCAGAGAAGGGGAACTTATGTAATTTTGAGACAGAATGAACAAAATAACTCTGTTTTACTTTGTTTGTTAAAATAATAAATTACCGATAGCTATGGCTGACAAGATGCCAGGGTGAAGAAATAGCTTCAGACTGTCATCCAGCAAAAATTATTCAAGTTTACAACCATCTGTGTGTGTTTGGAGCACCATCATGTGTGTAAGTAATATGTAAAAATACAGTACGTGCAAAATTTGATGGCTAGACTTCTTAAAAAGGCCAACACAGAGGGAGCAAAGCATCACTGTCCATTCAAACTCAACAACTGATGCTTAACTCATCCCAGCATCTGTTGTCTTATAAACTGAATCCTGTTCCTGACCTGGTTCACTGCAGTTCAGGAAGTCAGTTTGGTTTACTCGAGTTTAAAAGGAACACAATGTGCCCTGCAATTAAATTACAGAACACCCTGACGAGGTTCAATGAGGCTGTGATTCAATTCCTCTGAGTCATAATATGGGTGATGCTGAGCACTCATTTGAAAAGCCTTTGGTCCTTTACCATTTTTTCCTTTTTCATTTGTTAATTACAAACTTTCGAGGATTTATTTAGGCTCAGATGACCTTTTGATAGACTGTGTGGTGATCTGGTTGTCGTGAAGGTTTTCCTTTCATCCATCCTTTCTAGAAATGTTTACTTTGGTTACTTACTAGACTGCACAATTCACTTTAAACACATATTTCAGTTTGTTTAACTTTGTTCAGAAATATTGCCGTGAATCTCCTCTCTCTTGTCCTTCAGTCTCTCTTTCCTAAAGTCACAACCTTCAGCTGTACTCCAACAGTGAATGGAAACTTTCCTCTCTGTTAGTGTGTCATGTGAAGGGCAAGGCAGGAGTTTTCCAATGCTCTGTCTGCAGAAAAACACCCTTCCCTGGTGTGATGCATCAGGAACCTGGAGAAAGGAGGGCATGTTTGTCAAAGCTCTTTTGGTGGGCTTCCTGTTTTGACCTACAGGAGGGCAAAAAGGTCTGTATGTGTGTGAGTGTGTGTGCGGATGTATGTGTGTGTGTATATTCTGCTTTGGGAGGGGGTGTTTGGGCTCTACACGGCATCGGAGCATGCTCTCGGAAGGCTTTTTATTCCCCAATGCCACCTGTTATGTAACAACTACACCTCATTTCACTAATGAGCGACACGAAGACACAAGTAATATTTAAAAAATGCTATCTGTGGAACAGCTCATATTCATTCACGGAGCACTGAAGTTGCACTCTCCATCACTGTACCTCTCCTTGGTATTTGTTAAATGTCGGCTTGTGCAGTCTATCCATTAGCCTTGTCTATGTAAAATTCCACTCAGATCTCCAGTATGTGAGAAACCATAGAAACAGACTGGCCTTTGTTTCTTGTGCTGGGGAAAGTGTCCTGTGAGCTGAACTGAGTAATACTGCTGTGGCAGATGACTGGCCCACTCACACATTCAGTGTTGAGGAAAGAAATGGGTGAAAAATTATATTAATAAAAGGTGTGACATTTTGGAGGGCTGAAGATTATTTTCCATTAACTCTTCTTTGTGATAAACTCTTTTTGGGAAAAGACTCTTTGTACCAGTCTGAATCATGAGTTATGATGTTTTTGGAGATGTGCAACTTTGTAAAAAACACATTTTGGAAAATAAAAAAAAATTGTTTCTTTGCTTTCTTGTTCAGAGTCTGATAGGAAGATGATACAATTAAAACTTATTGCATCTAGCTGGAGCCAACATCTGGCTAATTTACTATATTTAATATCTTTTTTGTTTGATGTGTGCATAAATTGCCATTTTTACAGATACAATTTTGTACATATTCCAAAAATTATCATGTTAATTAGTAAGCTTTGGTGAGGCTAGTTGGCATTTAATTTTGGACAGATCTGTTCCTACATTTTTCTAGTCTTTATGCTAAGCTAAGCTAAACAGCTGCTGGCTCCGGCTACATATTATCTGTACAGGTAGGAGAGTGATATCGATCTCCTGATGCAACTTTATAACAAGCATATCTTAAAATGTTGAACTTTTTCTTGAAGGGTCTACAAGCCACCAGATAGATGCACTTTTTGGGAAATAGACCTTAGCCTCATTAGAGTGACCAGACAACAAGAAGCCTAGTTGGAGTAGTGAGCATGTAGCCTAGTTAAGGGCTACCCTACTTTCAGCTCCAATAGCCCAGTTACAAAAACACCCAGAAGAGTCAGACTCTCCATGAGAACAGAGTCCAAATAAGTAATGGCAACTTTGAGCTAACGCTGGAGCTACTCTCGACCTAAAATAAGAGGGAAGATTGGGCAGAGTTGTCACAGAGAGCCAGAACTGGGATGGGATATATTGCACTAATATTTCAGGCATCTTTCTGACAAGCTTGTCCTCAGTGACTTGTAGGATTCTTGCTCAAGGACAGATTGGCAGGTCATACTGTTGCATTTGTGAGGACACTCAGTGGAAAGTTTAGTGACTTAAGTAAAACTTATCTAATTATTTATCAGAATTTTGCCATTAAATGTGAGAAAAAAAACCACATTCTGCTAAAGGCATCCCAGTGTTTTTCAGCTCTCCTTTAATAACAGTCGAGCTGTTTTCAAGGTCTGGTTGGCAAACATTAGCCAAGACCGTTGATGTGCTCCAGGCTGGAACAAAACATGGGTTCTTTCCAATTTACTTCCCAATGTCAAACAAGTGCCTCTTGACTGTCCAATGCAGGGGAGCAGTGACTAAATACATTCTCCAGAGCAGTAGCATCGAAGAACTTCCATGCTATAAAAGGGAAAAAAGGACAGAGAGAAGACTCTGGTTGAAGGCTGCAAGTCATCATTAGTGTTATTATCTGGAATTTAATGTTGGATGTGCTGCAGGTTGGAAAAGTGCCACTTTTGGCAGATGCTAATTGCTATAATTATGGATAGACTGTTTGTTTAAGGTATAAAACTGTTATGTGCTGATGTGGGATGAAAACAATCAACTGAAAGGAACACCAAGCAAGATAAAACAAATGTGAAGGCCCATCTTGGGAGTTTTTTAAATCATCGTCACTGAGACCATCACATACTTTCACTGCTCTGTAACATTTCAACCCCTCATTTCCTTCCTCTTGTTTTCTGTCCCAGCATCCCATCTTTCCTCTACCTTCACAAGATGTTGTCCCTGCTCCCAGTTCATGGAGGTCACAGCCAAGAGAGATGACACAGAAGCTCCAGGGAGCTCGAGGTTTCTAGCAGGGCGGCAGTGGTGTTAGTGGTGGAAGGGTACCGCTTTGGGAGCGTTGGTTCCGGAGCCATGTGGCATTGTACCTGCTCATCCATAATGGATGAGGGTCAGCAATAATGGATGAGGCTGGTGAGTAACCTGAGGATGCGGTGGGACATGGAGACTTGCTTCGGCCTTAGCCTCCTTTTCCTCCTCCTCCTCCTCCTCCTTCTCCAGTTGTCAGCCAACAAGCCTTTCTCAGAAAACACGGAACATGATGCTCACCAGGACACGGCCGCATTGAAAACAAACATGGTAGCAGTCAAATGGACTCATTTTAGCACTCCAGCAAGCAAGCTGGCCAGGAATACATTTATGAGAAAACACTGCCACAAAGGAAGGGAAGGCCAGTGTTCAGTGTTTTTCTAATTGGACTAAATTTTTAATCCAAAATCTAAGTGGTTGTACTATTGTCTTTATTCAGTCATAATGTATTTATTACTTGTGCACTGCAATAAAAATTCAATGACAATGTAAAAGGAGTTGCTTGTAGTGATGAAACCACAGTGAACTATCACACAAGTGTGTAGTTTTCCTCAGCATTATTGCAAGTTTAGCCATTTGTTCAGCTGTCTGACTGCAACTTTATTGGATTGGTTTACTCACATATCACAGTTTTCAGCCACAGCAGGCAGCTGCTTTTGGCCAAAAAGGTCTTAAAACTGTAGGTTATCTACTGAGCAAAAAAAAAGGATACAGAAGTAGTTACCCACTAAATGGTGAGTATTTTTGGCACATTTAGCTGTCAAGGAGCCAAATATTTTCCCATTTTTTTGTCTCTGAAGTTGGCGGAGACCAAAAACTGAGCTAAAAGTTAAGCAGCTTAAAAGAGAGACTTTCACTTTATCAGGTTTATCAGGAATATATGCTAGCAGTATTGTTGTGTATGAGGTAAATTTGACAAAAAATGCTTTTAGTCATATTAATAGTCAGAGTTCATAACCATAACTTTACGAAAGCACACAAAACTAGCAATAACATAACACAAAGTTATTATCCATCCTGCTTCTTCAAAAGGTGTTAATTTATCAGTGATGTGTTTACAATTTGCTCCCACTAACCCTAAAAGGCAAAACCCCTTACATTTTTATGCTATGCTACATTACATGGTTAAAGCCTGCTATTCAGTCTATGAGAACAAAGATTGAATTAAATGAAAGGGTCACTGTGTCTAAAAGCTTTACTCATACTAGGGATTTTAAAAAAAAAGTATTCTTTAAATCTGTTTCTGTGAGTCTCTGGACTTGGAACTGTAGCACTTAATCACTAGAAAACCCTACTAAAATACAGCCTTAAATTTAGCCAATTTACTGTTCATAACATGAATAGGGTGGGATGAATCAGCCAGTGATCCAACAGCAGAGTAAAAACTGTCCATGATGAGATCTTTGAGTCAGCTGGCCCCTACAAAAGGAGAGCACTGTGCCCATACAGCTGCCCCTGCCCACACCAGCCCCACAGTTTGATGCAGTCACTCGAAATTCAATACATCAAGGCCCATCCCATCTTACTGTAACAATCAATGACCAGCACTTCTGACAGGCAACACTGCTATCTGCTGAGTAGAGGGTGACAGATGGGAAACAGGGATAGCTCTGTGTGTATGTGTGTGTCTGTGTGTAGGAGGGATGGTGGGGGGGGGGGGGACTAGCGAACTAGTGAGGCTCATCCATGGTCACACTGACAATGGCATGCTTAGTCACACACCTGATGGACTGTGAGAAAGAGTGTGTGCGTGTGTGTATATCCGCATGCAGGCAGGCAGGCAGGAGTCGGGGTGTTTCAGAGGGTAACTGACTCATGGCTGCACCAAGGGTGGGATTCCTTGAAGACAGATTGTACCGGCCTCCGCGCTCTCCCCCTCTCACCGCTCTCCTCGTCAGCATAGTCCCCTTCCCCAACAATGATTCATTCACTCCATTCATTTAATTAGAGCCTCCTCACTCTCAAGTGGCCGCCGATTGATTTCTGCAGGTACACAAAAGTGGAGGCAAAGTCATCGGTGAGTGGGCCAAGAAGTTGATGAACCTTTAGGTGTGAAAGTAAAAAAAAAAAAAGGATTTCCAACATACTTTGTGTGATTACATAGCAAAAGCTTTTGAGCTGTGGGTGTGCAGGCACAGATCTGCCAGAGAATCGATCATGCGCTGGCAGCATAGCACCATGTGAGCGTATGAATCATGAGTCAGTCTGAGAAAAATAGGTGTTGGTACAGAGTGAGTGTGTGACTATCAGGGAAAATGAGGGAGAGATAGGGAGAACAAGCAGATGCACTCACAGCTCGGTAGATAAAAAGCAAACCGTAACAATGGCACAGTCATTCACAAAAAGCCTGTGATGTTCAGCAAAGAAAGCTGCGGGGGAGGATTGTGACATTTTAGGCAAAATGTAAAATTTACATCGGCCATGCAGGCACCTGAGCTGCTAGCATATATTATATTCAAGGTACACTTGAATCCTGCTACTGTTGATTCTAATTCACGGGTTGAAATCTTGGCAAAAAAGCAGGGTGGTTGAAAGAGTTGGCACCCGAAGTAGTAATATCATTCCAAGCCTGAGAAATGATGGACACCCACAGCTCCACTTTTCTATGTAATTGTAATCAAAACAGAAATCATCTCGAGTAAGCAACATTTATAGAAGTCATTAGATTGTAGCTGTTACTGCACTCGATAAATCTGTGTGCTACAGTGTGATTTATTATAAAGCTTCCCTTGCTTTCAGTTCTTTAAACATGCTTGACTGCCTAATGGCCATATGTAAGGGATTTTTTTAAGGGTGTACGACGGTGAGCTTCCCTTAAACAGAACATTTAGTCACCAGGGCCTCCCCCGTTGTAATAAAAGGCATAATTACATTATGAGGTGAGATTAAAAACATCTGAGACTGTTCCTGTTGTGCCCAAATGGATCACTGCACAGTAATGTGAATGTAACAGGTGCAAGAAATAACTGTTGTGAGTAAAGTATTCCAAGTTACTTCCCTTACATCATCAGCACCTGAGTTACATGCTTTCATGACCACTGGTATGTGTACACAGTTGGTGCTCCCCACTCGACCAGATTTGGCTCCCTTGCGGCTTCTTCCTGTTTCTCAAAATGAGTTTTTGTCTCTGAGTTGTAGCCATAGACCCAAGTTTCAAGCCCATGGTAACATTACAAATGCACATGTACCAGTAATCACAAAAAATTGTGTAACTAAGATGCTAATAATGATCGAGCAAGTTAAAGTTTGCACCTGCTACATGTACATTACCTTGCAGGGTTTGTGTGCAACAGGAGAAGTTTTCAATCACATCTCATAAAAGCCAAGGAAAGGTTAACAAATAATGTAAATGTGAAACAGCACTTGCAACACTATGCTGAATAACACTGCAGCTTTGGAAAAAAAACTGTGTGTACTGTCTTTAGAACAATGATTTCATCTTCACTGGAAAAAACAGTCATGTTCAGTTTCTTCTGTTGTATTGCTCACGTAGGGCAATGAAATCACACACACATTCTGTGTGTGTAATGTGTCATGTGCAAGTGAGACACACATTCTGTGTCATGTCAGTGAAATGATTTCTGTAAATCATTCCCAAGTCTAGAATGACACATTCTGTGGCTGCAACCCAGTGAGTACCCCTTGTGAAGCACTTCATTAGTACCCTTCAACTGAGTAATAAACCATGCAGACTGTATGTACTATGCTTCAACATAACACTGCAGTGTAGTTTGTGGGAAAAAAAAGATATGCAAATGCTTTAAACACATCATACCTTGACCCGAACTGTCATTTTGAGAGATTATTCGGATTTTTGCTGGTAAAGTATCGATCTGTATTAGTCATAAGTTGCCTTAACTTGAATCACACAATTTTAGTTTACAGGTTACCGACAGTGGACCAGTCATTTCTTATTTCATTAGTCATTATGTAAAGTGTGTGCTTAGTCCCAGATTAAGGTTTGCACACAGCTTTTCACACACACAGTATATTTGGATAAACATTTAATGCAGTAGTAATTTTGAGGCTGTTCTTACCTTTTTCCTGTTGACATTTGAAGGTTGGTCCTATTTACTGAAAATGGATGAAGGCATGAGTGAGTCAAACTGAAAGCAGCAAGCAGACAGGCAGCGTGCCTTATTTGTAACGAAACCGAAAGTCACCATGTGGTTCATTTTAACATTTTTATTACATGTAGAGCTGCAACTTGCTGTTATTTACATGATCTATTACTTTACTGACTTTTTTGTTGCTAAATAATTTACTTTTCTTTGTCTATCGAAGGTAAACAAAGAAAAAAAATACCATTCACAATGTCTAAGAGTCCAAGGAGAGGTTTTCAATTGTTTGTTTTAAATAAAACCAAAGTCCAAAACCAAAAAATGTTCAACTTACTGGCATAATAATTTAATACGAAACTAACAATAGGCCAAGAACATTGTAAAAGTTTTATCACTGTAGTGAAACACACCAACAAACCATGTACATTTTTATATGGACCTCCTGAATTCTTGCATATTTACTACTAACACCACCCTGACTACAATTTTTTACCTTTTAAAGATCTTCCACAGAAAAGTGTGGATGTGTAATTTTTGAATGAGCAATCAACTTGTTTAAAAATAGCAATTAGATGTTTTGAATGAACTTATTCAAATTTTATTCAAAACAAACAGTTCCATTGATGGGAAAACCTTAATTTGGCCCTGAACAGATGAAATATTTTGGCAGCAGAGATATTTGACACCCTCAGTCTGATTAAACAGAAAGATGAAAAATTCTCCCATCAATCGGATTGGACGTGACACTGGCAGGGTCCCTCTGATTGGATGTTTAACTACTGACAGTGATTGATGAGTCATCATAGGCAGAATCACCCGACACTGGCAGCGGCACCCTTGGGTCAATTCCTCCTCTGATGAAACACCAGCTGAATTGTGGGTTAGGACACGGTCAGGACATCGGAATGAATTGGAATGGGGCCATTTTGTTTAAATTTGAATCTTTATTTAAATGTATTCATGAAAAATGACAGCGGCCCTCATGCTGAAATGAGCATACTTATGCATCCCCTGCAGATACCCACTCAGTTGAACACATGTGTACTAAAGCACACAGACGCGGACACACTGCTGCTGCTTGCCCCTGCGGGTCATTTCATTTCTATGGTAAAGGACAGCTTAACATCCCTGAGCTTAACTGCTCCCTGCACAGCCACCTCAGTACAGAAACCAGTCCAAAAATGCAGCAATACAACACAAAATAAATCCTTCAAATAAGAAAATTATGAGTATATGGTTCTGATTTGCTGTGAGTCCTTAAGAAATGATCTATGTGTGCTGACATGCTGGAATGAGTAATAATCTGCAGAACAACAATTAATTCATTATTCTGTGTGAAATATTTGATCTGTTCAGTGCAATCCTTCACATTCACCACAAGACTGAAAGTTTTCGACAAATGAGCGAAACAGACTGCCTGTGAATTCAAGCTCTCAGAAGTTACAAGTTTTCTGTCATCAAAGGAGATCCAAAAAAAAAAAAAAAGGGGAAAAAAAACCAAAAAGTGGCATTTCGCTTTCGTGGCTTCATGCATCAAACACTGTCTGATCTGGTCACATTAGACACATAACGAGAAACGTTTTTATCGACACCAAATCCTCCAGTTAATTTTCAATATCTAATGTCCTGATGGGCTGTGGCTGCGTCTGGTAATCCAAAGAGATGTGATTGGTGAATATCTCAATATACTGACCTATTTTCTGGTAAGTTAACGCGGCTGGCGTGCCAGCATGGCTTAAGTGATCATACAAACCCGTAACTAGATTGTGTTGCAATAATGTAATTTGCGCTGCTGTTTGGTTGCACATTAGTGTTTCTAACCGACCGCAGAATCACAGCAAATGTGTGTATGATGTCCAATTCCTCTGAAAGTGTGTGTGTGTGTGTGTGTGTGTGACAGACAGCCTGCGTATGTGTGCATGTGTGACATGCAAGACACAAGGCGAGCACAGCTTATGGCTCGAAAGGAGGAGAGTTGCCCATCTTTTTTTTTTTTTTTTAATTGTATGTGGTGTTGCCATGGCAACACAACAGGAAGCAGCATGCCTGTGAAGGAGGATGTGACCCGAGTCACAGAATCAAAGGTGGCATTACTCACTCACAACTCTCTCTCTGTCTGGCTCACATGAGTCCATACACACACACACACATACACACACACACACAGATTATTTTACACATGGTTATTAAAGGATAAATACAAGGTTTTTTTAAAGACCCAGGACAACCCTGGAAAGTAACAGGAGTGTGTGCTCTGTCCACTTTGGGATACAGACGTATGCGGATGGTGTGGTGGGGGAGTGGGGTGGGTGGGGGTTCGGGGGGGGACTATGCATACCCTTGAGCACAACAGACTTTATAAATAACTAAGAGGGACATGCCTGCAGCTCATTAGCATTATCATTCCAACACAAGTACACACACACATATTCTGATACACACCCACACAAACTTTTTTCACTGACATAAGTTCTTTTCCTGGAGTTTGTAACCCTAAATCTTACACAAACCTGAATCTAATCCTAAACCCACTGACAGAAAAATATCATCTGCTTTTTATTTTCTGCAAAGTTTCAGTTGCACGCTTAAAGTAGTAAATGTTAGCATGATAACATTCTAGACTGAAATGTTAAACATGGTGAACAACATCGTGGCTAACATCCGGATGCTATCATGGTCACTGCGAACATGCTAAAGGGATAATTTGGGTTTCTTTGAAGGGGGTTTGTATGAGCTACTTATCCATAGTCAGTGTATCATCTACAGTAGATGTTGGTTAGCATGACCTCAGTCTGGAGATGCAACAGGACTGGTGACTAGTTCCCACCAAACACAGAGTACAGCTTAGTTTTGCAGACATTTGGTCACAAACTAATGCACTTATGGCGCTAAATAAAACATCAGGGGATCAGCATGTTTTTATCATTAATCCTGAGGGGGGCATGAATGTCCATGGCAATAAATCCAACAGTGGTAGAGATTTTTTATCTGAAAACCAAAAATTTAGACCTCATGGTGCTACAGGGAAAGACATTAGGATTTATCCACTGGAAACATGGATACAACAAAATTTAACGACGATCTATCCAATAGTTGTTGAGATGTTTCAGTCTGGATTTCAGATTTAGTATTAACTTGGACCAGATCAAGATTTTCCTCAGAGTGTGTTAAAGATTGCAAATGGAGAGTTTATTATCATTGATTCATGGTATTATCTTGTTCTGTATATAAACAAATTCTTTAAAAAATCAATATACAACAAAATATAGATGCCATTTTTTGAAATATAGCCATCCATTTAGCTGCTGTGTAAAAGGGATGTACAATCTTCAGCACACACTAATGAGGTCAAGGCTACTACTACTATGGGGGAGGGCGAGAAGCAGAAATATGTGAATATGAGCGGTGAGTAAGACAGACGGAGAGAGGAGTATCAGATGACAACAGTCAACAACTGTGACTGAAAGAATGTTAATTTGGAGGAAAAAAAGGGGATGTAGGAATGTGAAACTGAAGGAATAAAAGTTGGGATTGGGATCAGTGCGCGGCGGTATAAATTAAACGTGAACGCCCCTGTGAGTAGCAAGTAAACAGCAGTTTCGGTTTTGCGTTTTGAATTGAGTGAATCGCGTGTGAATCGACCACAACCACAACAAGCACCAACGTGTGACTCCCGTGTGGTGAGATGAGATATGAGAACTGGCATGGACAGGGGTGCAGCTGGAGCATGGAGGGGGTAGAGAGAGAAAGAGAGAGAGAGACACCAGCAGCAGACAGTGTGGAGGTGGAGGTGCACCATGGGTTATAATACGGATGACATAAAAATAGAGAAGTTCCTTCCACTTAAGCTTACGTCTTTTCTCGGGTTGACAGTCTGAGAGAAGATGTGAAACAAACAAATTTTTTTTTTAGCCAAGTTGTGAAATTAATGTGTAGGACAGACCCTAAGTGTGTGTACTTGTGTGTGTTTTACTCATCAGATAAACACATGGCCTTACAGCAGGAATTTAAAATACTACAGTGACATATTAGAGAGCTCTAAAGACAAGGGTCATGAACAAAAAAAATGTAACTGAAGACAAAAATGAAAAGTCATTTTTAATTAGGAATAAAGCAACACACAGAATTTCTTGATGAACTGAATAATCATTTGGCCTAAGAGAGATGATACCTGATAGTCAAGATTAAGAAAACTGCAAGTATTCACATTTATGAAGGTGTGACAAGGTACATTTTTGTCATTTTGCTTTGAAATTTCTTTGATTGATCAGTTTTCAAAACTGTTGTAGATTAAATTTCCATTTATTACCAAACAGGCTTTTGAACTTTTTGGAGGTTGTCTTTTAATATAATTTACATGCAAACTCAGTGTGGAACATGAAGCATTTTAACCCCACATATCAAATTAGTTGTCTGAATAATCAAAAGCAGCTGGCTTTGTGTCCTCTGTGTGACTTTGAGAGCAGTATGCATTAACGTGTCTGGTTGCCTGCATGGGACATGTTACCACTCTATCATAATAGGATGTATATGTTTTTTTTCAAGCTGTAACTTAGAATTTAAGCACATTTCCATGTCACTAGATGAAAAGAAAGTGCACAAACCTCAACTATTCTATGCATTTTTCAGACATGTCTGTAAATATTTTTATTGTATATGTCTGAGTGTATGTATACATGACTTATGTATAGGACTTTTCAAGGAGACTGATAGCTTTTGGCACTCAAATGTGCCTTTATAAAGGGTTATCAGATTAGTGAGATTTATCTACATCCTGTCAGTTAGAGCGAGCTGCAGATACGACAGGAAGAATTCAGGCTGCAGCCTCCTGTCACACATTCTTTTTGGGCAAAATGAGGGTGTGTACAGTAGGTGTAAAGGGGTCTGTCCTCAACTGACCCCTATAACATTAGTGATAACATCATTACTCCGCAGGGCTGCTACACCAGCCAGCCTGCCGTTTCCAAGGCAATGAACAGGGCCACTCACTTTCCACCTCAAATGCATTGTGAGATGTGTGTGAGTGTGTGCACTGCGTGTTACCCTGATGCACATTTACATATAGTACATGTGAGGGGTAGTATCTGCTGGTAGTGTCTTAGTTTGCCTTTGCGAGAATGAGCAGATGTCTGCAGCAGGTTCCTGTTAAACCTCGGCATTTTCTTTATAACCTAACTTGAGTAAATACATATTTGTGTGTGTGTGTGTGTCCATCCGTGTGAGTGTGACTATCTAATGTGGGGCTGAAAAGAAATCCGTATCAACAGAAGTCGATGGATTAACTGTGCCTTGGGGCAGGAGTGAAACACAGATACACACAGTCACATTGTGGTTGCTGAAATACACAACACAGATAATATGAAATACATTTGTGTGACGGCCTCCTTCCTCCCTCTGTGCATGCCTGTCAGCTGCAGATACAGGAATTTAGAGGACATTTTACAAGCCGCTGTGCTGACACCAGGCGTTTTCCACATTTTTAACCAAGTCTCAAATTAGTGAGAAGCCAGCCATAAGTACATTTGTGTGTGTGTGTGCCTGTGTGTGTGTGGGTGTGTGTGCCTGTGTGTGTGTGTGTGTGGGGGGGAACTGGTAGCTCCTGCAAGGTCTCCAGGTAATGAGAACCAGGCCAACTCAACTCGGGTAATGACCGCAGAGATACTGCGTTCCTATTATACACTTGCCGTGGAATCTTTATGATGGATTTAATTGGACAGAATAAGCAGGAGGAATGTGTGTTTACATGTGTGTGTGTGCTTGCAGACTCCTTCCTAAAAGCTGTTTGGGTGGTTATTGATTAGTAATTAACTGAAGCTAAATTGCTGGAAATGGTGTGTGTGGGGCCCTGTGTGGCAAGCTTATTTTCATCTGGGGAAGAATACAAACATGATGCAGATGAAAAGCTTGCAAATATATTAAAACATCTAATAAACAAGTAAGTTAATCGAGTTAAATAGGAGTAATGTGGTTTTGTGGCTGCTGAATCGCAGAAATTAGATTATGCAAATATGGAAATGAATTTAGAAGAGAAATAAGAGTGTAAGAAAGGGGAGGCCTTTTATGGTTTTAATTTTTATTAACAGTGTTATCACATGGCTGTGGGTGGAAAACAATGACTGAGAACCTCTTCATACATGAAATGTGTGTTAATTTGTGTTAAAGCTGCAACAATCAATCAACAGAAAGTAAACTTAATAAACTAGCAATGATTTTGGTATTCATTTTCATGGTAAAAATGTCCAATGTTTGTTGGTTCCTACGCCTAAATTATAAAGCTTAAAAGGAAACTGAATATCTTTCAGTTTTAGATTGTTGGTCGGAAGTAAAAAGTCATTTGAAGAACTGAGTTTGGGCTGTGAACAAGCGTTTCATCAATTAACCGTGAAAAGAAATGGTTGGGTTAATTGATGATGAGTACAAACGCTGAGATTTTGCATGGTTCAATTCCTAAAACATGAATCACAAAACCACTTTCTAATTTTTTTCACACTACCCTTTTATAGGGAATGCCATCTAATAAATAAAAACTCACTGCTGTAGACTCTGAAGAAAGAGATAGAAATAACAAAAGACGAGACAGAGTTTGGTCACAACTGCTGCACATGATACAGGTCGGTTTTCATTGAGCCATGAATGCATGATTTACAGCAGGAAGGCCAAGCAGTGTGTGCATATGTGTGTGTGTGGGAAATGTGGACATGCAACAAAGCGCACACAGACATTTAAATGTGACAGAATCTAAACCAGATGGGCACAGATGACAATGAATGTTACAGACGGACAGGAAATGAAACATAAAGTGTGGCTAACTTGGAAAAAAAAGAGTGAAAATGCACGTCTGGGAGTGGAGTTTAAACTAAACTCAACTTGGCATTTTCTCAGACTTTAATCAGCATTAAAGACTCCAACAATGAAAGAGCTTGTTGGTCAGTGGTGGAAGCACAGCTGGATCTAAGGTCTAGCTGAACCCATTCTCAGTTTGGTGTAGGAAGAAAAAAACACTTTGCCTTGTTTGTATTCTTTAATTATAATCCTCTGAGTTCAGGATGCAGCAATGATGCCCTCGCATAGTCCTGTTGGAGGAGACTAAGCTTTGTTGGAACATTTGCACTGGAAAAGGCAAGCCCTGGCATTAAAATGGCTAAAAGTCTGTAAAAAAAAAAAAAGTAAGCTTCTAGCTTCTTTTGTTCATACTGTAAACAACCACATTGGGGTTATGATAACTTGTATTTTCAGTGTGAAGGCCGCTGGCTCAGAGGTTCTCGCTGTTGTTTCACTTAGCGCTTGGGACTTTAAAAACAGTAACACTCAGCTAGTGGAACGGGAGAAAATAATGGCCTGAAAATAGTCGGCCAGATACAAGCTTATACTAACAACCTACTTCCTGTGAGTCAGACTAGGTGGGAGCAGCAAGACTCGCAAGGTCCTCGATACAAAAAAACAAATATACAAAGCTCACTGTGTTGAAGGCGGGCAAGGCTGAGCGGCTGCAAAGTAACATGACACATAGTGAAAAGACTAACAGGTGCAGGCCTACTGTATGTTCACTATGTAGGCTCAAGGAGAGTAAAGGGACAGGTGCCCGAGCAACAGTTGGCTCCTGAGAGCACACATGTAAGAACCGCATTCAAGATCCAAAATTAAACAATCTCTCTTATTAAAAAAAAAAAAGGGGGTCGACAATGAATAGCGGTTAACAACAAAACAAGACTGAAAAGAGCACCGTGTCCTTAGAAATAATGTTGACTGAAGGCTAAAAAAGAAGCCAAAATAGTGTGCTTAAGGACATTCCTTTTGTCTATACTCATGAACGCTGGAACACAACCTGCAATTTCAAACTGTTTCATGCAAACAACAGCAGCCACTTCAGCTACTCATGATGGCATACATTATTCATTGATTTGTCCTTGGAGATAAAGCTCTCTTCTCTTTGAATACATGTTTGTATGAATACACAGTGGGTTTTTTTTTTCTTAAAGCTGTTAGAGCAAAAGCATTGTTTTTTTTTTATTTATTCATGTTATACTGGATTGCAATTCAGATTTTTCTGCGTGTTTGTGTATGTGGCTCTTAAGAGATATTTCTTAGAGTGAAAGCATCATTTTTATGGAATTTAAACAGAATATTCGTACTGTATTTTAATGTTTGTCTGTGTCATCACATCGGAAATAGACATTCATCTGTATATCAGCTCTGTGTGTGTGTACATCCTCTCTTTAAATGCTGTAAATTAGAAAGTGATGACTGGTGTTCAAACAAGTAGACAGCAGATAGGAAAGAGACTCGTATCCAGAGTTGGGCAACAGCCAGGCATGCTGGGACTGATGAGTCTCTGGGCAAACAGTTGTCCTTCCTGAGCAACTGTGGCAAGGAATATACTGTATAGTGAGGAAGAATGTGAGAAAGAGAGTGAGAAAAGGCGGGAGGAAGTGATAAACAATACTCATGAGGACATGTGACGACAGTGTGTTTAACATTGAAAGTGAAGGTTTGCTTCTGTTGGACGCTGGGAGGAATGAGGTGTTTGACAAATCTTTGTTTATCCGATTTTGTGTGAAAATATAAATTATAATTAAATGAAATAGTTAAACATAAAAAAGAGGGTGATGCAGCAGCTGATTAGCAATTTTTTCTGTTTCTGTAGTAGCTAGAAAGCATCCTGCATTTAAAAACTACAATCAGATAATGTGATAATGTGTTGATTAGTGTGCTGTAGTGGTCCTGTTAAGCACACTTTGTTATCTTTACAGTGATCAAGGCCAGCTATTTCTCTTACTTCTAGTCTTTGTGCTAAGCTGAGTGACTAACTGTTGCAGCTGCATACTTACTGTGTAGAAATTAAAGCATTATCAGTCCAAAAAAGAGGGTTTTCCAAGATTTTAAACTATTTTTTTTAATATAAGGGCTGTATAATCTGTTTTTATGGATAATAAATCACATTTAACAAGCTGGAAGCAGCAAATGTTCAGTAGTTTTTGCTTGAATTATGACAGACAATAATTTAGATAATAAATTGTAAATATAAATTAATTGTAGGTCAAATAAATCAATAATTAATGTTTAACCAATGAAACGGGCTGTGATACAGCACCACAGTCCCATGTCTTTAGGCCTGTCACTTATACACACTGTTCCTGCTTTACTGTCATGCACAATAAGCGCAGAAATCTTCTCCTGTGTTAAAACTAATAAAAGTTTCATGTGTCAGCTTTTGAGTGTGTAGTTTTTTTTTGCTTTTTGCAGAACTTTGCATAGATTGAGTTTGCAAACTTTAGGCTCAGCAATTTCTGCAGGGACGAGGTTTATATAAGTAGAGAAAAGTAGATGAGGACAAAAAAAAAACTGCAGAGGATTTTTTAGATTAAATTTGGGTAGCAGATCTGTGAAGATGGAGTCCATGGCAATGTCCTGTGGGCCTCCCACACAGCCAGAAGCCAACTAACTGTGTAGGAGTGAGACAGACTGATTGAAATTCGCCTCAAAGCGCCGCTCTGCCCTCGCTGACATGCAGAGGGTGGACTTCGTCCGATTACTTTACGAGGTGAAAAGAACAGGCTGCGCTCACTTTCATCTGACTTATGTTCTGTTATTTTACTGACTTACTGGTTGACGCGTTTGCCTTGATCTGTCGGACTTAGTGTATGCTTGTGTGGCAGGAAGGGAAATTAGAGACATGCAGAGGGACGTACAGAAAGAAAAATACAGAAAGTTGAGCTCAGAGAGGACTAATAGTGATATCAGAGAAAAGCAGTATTTTGAAAGATTTTTTTAAGATATTCTGTCATTTAAGAGAGAAAAATTCTCAACTGGGACTGATTTTGCAGCCTGTTCTGTAATCAAACCTGGGAAAAAATACTCAGCTGCTATTTGGCTGCTGGATTGACAAGCCAGTGATTCATCCTTACTCACAGGGAGGATGTGGCCACAATAATATGGCAGGAAATAGTTTTACAAGAAATTACAATTCTGCAACAAAGATCGTCTGCCGTTGAGGCAAAACATTTCTCCTGAAAAAGACCATAAACTCACCATTTATTACCGCAGATGCTTGGAACACACCACCCTTTTGGGACTTTTCACTCTTAAAACAATTAGAACATGTGAAAGAGAAGTTCCTGTGACCCTGAGAACCTCATTAACTGTGTTTATTATCATCCAGAGGTAGTTTACCTAATCTCTCAGTCGCTGGATGAAAGGCAGATTTTTTATGCCATATTCAGTTAGTTTCACCATCTCGCCAACCGGGAATAATCTAATTTCATCCTTCAAGTTTATTTATTTTCTCTCAAATACAGAACATAAACACCTTTTATTGGGTCTAGGGAGTTCATAGAGGACTCCTAATAAAAGTATGGTTTAGATTAGAGCCCTGTGTGTGAGTGCGGGTGAGAGAGGGAGACGGTGCAGACAGGGACCGCACAGCTGATTCTATCACTTCCTCTCCACAGGCTTTCTGCTTCCTGTTGTGTTGCCATGGTGCTGCATACAAAAGAGGACAAGCTACTCTTCTCCAGGAAGCCATAAATAATTGATTGGCAAGTGGCTTAATCAGCCCTGAGGCTGCCTGGCAATTCCACAGCTAATTCCACAGCTGGCTATAAATAACTCATTACGCTAATTATGGTATGTGAGCACACAGCTAGCCTGTGAGCGCAAACACAGTCAAGCATGACTACTGTGGGTTCAGACACGGTGTCCGTATGGCAATGTTCAAGTTATAAACCTCCAGCAGCTGCAAGCAAGCACTGCTGCTAGTTCTCGGAGTGAAAAAAGAGCTGCTTTCACTTGTGCTTGGAAACTCTTGACAACTAAACGTCCGCCTCCCTCACGGTCTTGGACGAAAGAATCCTGGCAGATTATGTTTACTAAAGATAAACTGCTCAGATCCCCTTATCCTTGACAAGGACAGTGAATGTGATTCTCCGTGACATGCGGCCTATCAGAAGTCTCTAACCATGACAGGCATCTCCTGCTGTGACTTTGACACATCTCAATACCACTCTCATTTTGACACAGCCCGTCTTTCAGAAGACCAGCGGTGACAAGAGGATTCAGATGATGGTTAAGTAGAGGGAGAAGCACTTCGGAGACCTACGAGAGTTCTCTCTCCTCTGGGCAAAGCAATAATGACCTTACTGTCTCTGTCTATGTCAATAGCACTCCAGTGTCCATCTATTTCAATCACATCGAGACTTCCTGCTAATGACAGGAAGTGCTGATAATGCACATGAAAGAGTCAGACATGCCACTACGAAGGCTGCATTTTGGAAAACACTCATCTTCGGATGTTTAATGTCTGCTGGAGACTCAAGGAGAGATGCAGCACAAAACATGCTGACGTCAACAGCCGCGTTTGACGGATGGTTAAGAATGGTAAGCGATCGAATCAAAAGGGAGCGCGCACACACACAACCTTTTAGTACAGTCAGTTCCAGAGGGCAAAGTGGTCCATCCACGTTCGAGGGCTCTCTATTATGACCCGCTGCCACTAATGCAGTCTTCATCCACCGAATCAAAAGTTCGCCTACTTTCCACTATTCATCCAGCTCTCTTCCTGTTCACTTACAAACACACAAAGATCCAAAAGGGCACAATTTCAAAAATCTTGAGGCAAAATGTCTTGACTATCTGAGAGATGCGCAGGAACACGGTGTACCGGGTTGCTTAATGGTCTCTTGGGACGGGTTTTGGCTTTGACTTTGGCCGTGAAACACCAAAGGATTCACCGATGGCCTAGAGGAGATTACATCAGAGTAAACACGCAGCTATTTACTGGCAATTTAACTAGGTTTTTTTTTAGTTACTGCTGCAAGTGTGGCTTTAGGGATATTAAGTGTAGGCTGCTCTGCTTATTCAGTTCTGAACCAAAATATCTTAAAAATTATTAAATGGATTCCATGAAATTTGTCTACATCTTGATGGTGTCCACAGGGTGAAGCCTAATAAATCAGGTGATCCTCTGACCTTTCCTTTAATGCCACCATGAGGTTGTTATTTTTGGCTTAAAGTGAAATTAAGAGTAAATGTTTAAGGTCAACAAACTCTATATTATTATGACTAATCTTCATATTTTTCCTCCAGCTTCATCATCAGGACATATTTTTCCCTTTTTCCGTAAAATAGCTTTGTGTCAACCCAGGATACCCACACTAAATTTGGCCCAGACATGCATGGTTTCAAAAAATTATTATTTCTTGTCACTAACATCACCGGCAGCTTAACATTATAAATTAAAAAAGATATTTTTTGACATTTTGGTGGATTACTTTGAAAACTGGAACACATATTTATGGTCTCCGTGGGATGTATTAAAATATCTTTTCATGTAAAACCATTACCAGAGCAAAATACAAGGTTAAACACAATAAGCATCACCATCAGTCTCTTTGTGGTCGATGCTAACAACCGCAGAGCAGCTTGTGCAACTACAGTCTCTTGTTAAAAAGTCTGGTTTTGTTTATTTGTCTGGTTATGTTTTCTTTGACCTGAGTGTTTTCCCCTTTGGGAGTTTGGAACGGCCAATGGCGTCACAAGCACGTCGACTATGTTTGTGTAATTACCCTCACTGCCAGAAGGGAGACACAGAAAAGTTCTGTACAACAGGTTTAACCATCTTGTGCTATTCGAGAAGCTTTCACTGCACTAAAAGGTTTCATTTTTCGAATAGCCGTACCTGCTTTTTGTGTCTAAAACTTCTCTTCTTTTTCTTCTCAGTTGTATTTTATTCCTACATGTCCCTTCAGTTGTCTTAATAAAATGTTAAAGAGGCTGAAAACCTCGGTTTTCAACTTTAAACTATGGATTTCATCATACTTGATGATCTGAGAATTTTAGCTAATTCAAATAAATGTACAAATAAATGTATAAAAAGCTAAAATATCCTGTCTTAAACTGCTTTGATTAGGTAGGCCTGTGAAATCAGTCCCTATAGCACAATATAAAGGCAGCGCAGTCTGTCAGTCAGGTGCAGAGTGAAGACGGCACAGCGTCCCTTTATCTCCAACAACAGCCTACTCATCTGGCCTCTCAAAGCAGTTTGCCCACTCACTGGGAGGAGGTGGTGGTGGAAAACAGGCAGGATGCAATGCCAGGGAAGCACTGACACGAGGCCGGCACTATGCCAACCACTCAGTGCCCACTTAGGTCCTCTTAAGTGGGTTGAAACTGTTTTAACGGGTGGTCAGTAATTAACGCACACACATACGACAAAATCGTAGAAATAATTCAAGTTTGACATTAAAAATGTTATTAGGGTCTGGAATAAAAAGTTCCATCACAGTTGTTGCACACAGACGTCGACTCATCCAGTGACTTCATCATCCGCTCGACCTGCTGATTGTTACAGCCGACAGATGAGCCATATTAGTGCATCCATATAGGAAAAGATGAACTTTCATTTACTTTTTAACATTTAGCAATTTTGAGGATACACTAATGGAAATTTAAATTTTAGTGACTATTCAGGATTCAGAAATTACTCCCACATCATAAACAAAAAGCTGTGTCAGAGTGGCTGTGCTTCTTGAGGCACCTGAGAGACAATATATATCCATGAAGTCGAGTCTGAGTATCAGATCCATGAATCTGAAGGCTTGTTAGGTGCCAAAATAACGGCACTAAAGAGATTTTTGACAAAGAAATTTTGCTTAAGAAAGTTATTTCAACAGCAGTAGTTTGATCTTTTCTTATCTTTCAGAGGTTGCGAGATAATGCAGAGCTTTGCCAGATGACTTTGCAATGTGGCAAAAGTTTAGCCAGATTAAAATTTTCCGGAAAACCAGATCTTGCATAATCCTCATCCTCTGGGGACCATGAGGGTTTGTACTAAATGTTGTTGCAATTCTGTATCAGAGATATCTGACTAATGCAATAAAATGAACTAATGAACTGACTAAATGTTAACATCCTCAGAGCCCTGCTTCCGATGTGGGTAGAAACAAAATGGTTTTTGGCTAAAACATGTAAATGCTCTGTCACAAGACAATGGTCCTGTACATTTAATTTCATGCAAAGGACAAGAAAATGAGCAGGAGACTGGTATTGGCTTCAATTTTCTCTGAGACATCCATTATGAGACCTGGTTTCAAATTATTGAGCCCTTATGTCAGCCCTTATAAATGACACACAGTTGTATTGAAATGGGATGAATAAATCAGTTTGACACTTAATGCAACAGAGGACATATACAAGTATTCTATTTATAGCCCCTTCTCGTGCTAAATGTGTGGTGCATGTACAAATAATTACGCAACCGTGCTTGATGACCTTATTTCATGACGACCCCAAGGGTAAACATGCCCGCACACAAGTGAATAAACATGAATAAACATTCATTGTCATAGCCTCAACTTGCCCAACTTGCCGGGTGCCAATGGGTTAAACCACCGGGGATTCATTTATGACTGGACCTCAAGTCAGAGGCTGGGATGCCTTAGACTCCACAGACCATAAAAGTCATTTCGTTAAGAGTTTAAAAAAAAGAAGGCCATTTGATGTTTATCAAAAGGAGTACAGAGGAGCTTGGGGTTAAGGGAGCTGTATGGGGGAAGGTCAAAAATAACCAGTGAAGAAGGGAGGGTGACATGGGTTGAGTTATTTCCTTTTCCTGAGGTCACTGCCAAATATGGTCATGAAGCTAGAAATAGGTATTTTCCAGCTCTTTGCAGAGATTTTTACCATCAGTCATTTGGGTAGAGGTGCATTAGAAACATACTGTACTTCCAGTCCAAGAGAGAGAGTTATTTTTCACCCTGGTCAAATTGATGCCAGAGAGTGGGGTCCAAATGCACCGTGGCTCCCAACATGAGGCTGACCACGTCTCCATCTGGCATCGCTGCTTCCATCCCAGGGTGCATGGCAGCACAGGAGAAGAGGAGGGCTCGGAGGATAGTGTCAGCAAGAGACGGTGGGTGGAGGAAAGCCTCAATATTTACTTGTATCTGTGGAGTGTGGAGGATGTACATCAAAACAGAGGCTAGAAACTGCAAACACAGCATACACACACACACACACAGACACACACACACACATGCATTGACCTTCCTGACCTTTGTCTCTGGTGACAGTTGTGTTCCTTCAGGACTCACGGCAGGCTATGTGTGCATTTGTGTGCTTGTGTGTGTCTGTGTGTGTGTGTTTGTGTGTGTCTGTGTGACGTAACATAAGCCCTCGCTATGCCCAGATTCTGCACAGCTGGGCTTCTCAGTATTCCAGATTACAATACGTCATCGCCTCGCTCGCTTGCTTGCTCGCCCGCTCGCTCACTCGCTCGCTCGCTCAGCCCTCCCCTCTGCCCAGTGCACGCTCTAGTACACTCACATCTACTTTCAACACATGCATGCTGACACAAACCGACTCCAGTGATGTCATTGAATTTGCTTCTGTCTTTGCCTCTCTCTCCATCTGCCTCCCTATCTCTCGGTCTCTCTATCGTGCATACAAATTTGTTTATCCTTGCTCCTGTCAGTTAGGCTCTGCATATTTACCCAATCTCCCCTCATCTCTTTTTATTTCATCTCTGATTTGTGTGTGTGTTTGTGTGTGTGTGTGTGATGTTCCTCCATGACTATCCATCTCTTTTTTTTTGTATCTGTCTCTAACCCACACAGCTTGCATTAAGGTTTGCCAGCACATAGCAAACCACTGGCCAGATGTCAAGCCTTTGTGTGAGCTATTTCTACCAAAACACATCCTGGGAAGGAAGAAATACTAAAAATCCAACTAATTTCTTTGTTTTAGGAAAAAAAAAGGAAAGCATGAAAAAAGTCTTTTTTTTTGTATGTGTGTTAAACTAAATCCTTTCTTCTTTTACGTATCTTAGGCCTGCAACGCATTTTCTATGAGGAATTTTTCCAAAATAAAACCTTGTTTTTCCATCAACATTGAGGTTTGCATTTATTTTTCAGTCTAAGGTGTGCTGATGCTTGAGTGTGTGCGTCTGTCTGTGTAAGTGAGGAGTAAGCTCGGAGGTGTGACGTCAAAATCACGTCTTGTTTTTTTCTAGAACTGCAGGGGCTACAAATATTTCAGTGTTTCATTCACCGCAGCAGACTCGCTCACTCTGGTGGTGTTTGTCAGTTTAAGTTTTTTACTTGATTAGGAAAGATGTTCTCACTTGTTTTTGCTTCACTTCTCTGGAAGATTCTCTTGGTTCTCAGGAAGTTATATTGTTGTGAGTTAAACGGGTCCTTTTACAGGCCCTTTGGTATCCATGAGTCTTTTATTAGTTTCAGTAAGTTGGACTGTTTCCTTAAAAAAACCAACATGAGCAGAAATAACTGGTATCTAAACAGCTAATGGCTCTCAAAAGATAAAAACAGCATTCAGAATTTTCTGAAAAATGGCAGAAAAATTTATGACAGAGAGATTTTTTTATTTTCCCTACTAATTCAACTTAAACCTACTGAAGCCTTGCACCTTAAAGATTTGAGAGTAATCAAAAAATCAACAAGTTGAACAGTAAATGTTGTCAAGAGAGCTTTTTTAGATTTTTTTTTGGTCAAATCTTCCCAATAATTTTTCTTAGACAATTTAAATCTATTTTTTTTTCATTTTGATCCCCTCTTATTAAACACAAAACCTTTGAGTTTTAAAGGTGTGTATCTCTTCCTATCAGACAATTAGATGCGTATCTAAATACAAAGTCCACAAACTTATGAAACAATTCCGGTGATAAGTCTGTAATGATATGATAAGTAAATATTTCCCTATGTTTAAGTGGCAAATTTTAAATTATAGCACAAATTCTATGTATTTCATTCTCTGATTAATCAAGAAAAACATTTTCTGCTTTTTAAAAAGGATAAAACTGCATGTATTATTATAAACACTGAATCACAGAACACCACTCCATTACATACACCTTCATGTCTTTTATACCATCTCTCTCCCTTTCTTCTCTTTTTCTCACACTGATGTCCATGCATCCTGCTGGACACATCTATTTTCTACAAGATTAGGCCAATTTTCCACAGGATTGTATCAGTTTAACCCAGCTATCACGGTGTCTCCTGCTCTTAGCTTGACAAGCCTTCACTTTGGCGGCAAGGTCATCGTCTCCTCCGTGTACCCTGTTGTTAACAAAAGCACACACTTGAGGAGAGGTGAAGGAGGAAAAGCGAGAGGGGACGCAGGGAGGTGAGAGAAGTGCAGGAATGGAAAGAGAGGTGACGAATGGGAGAAATGACGGCGGGGAGGCACGACAAAACCGACACAAGCACACACACACACACACACCCACACACACACACACCCACACACCCACACACACAAGTAGACTTGTTGGCTAAGCTGAACGCCATGCCAGGGAATGGGATGATAGTGGACTGCAGGCAGTTTGATAGAGGCATTTGGCTGGTCTGATCCCTGTGTGTGTGTGTTTGCGTGTGTGGATGTGTCTGTCTGTGTGTGTTTTTGTGTGTTTCCATGTTTTTGTGTGTTTGAGGGAGTGAAAGAGAAAGAAAGAGAGGGAGGATAGAGAGAGAGATAGAGAGAGAGTATCTTTGTCTGTGAGAATTGCACTCAATCATGGTATGGATTGCCGCAGTGCACACAGAGACACACACACACACACATACAAACACACACACAAATAAGTCCTGCGCCATCAGACACACCAGGATTATTCCTCTCTCTCTCTCTCTCTCTCTCTCTCTCTCTCTCTCTTTTTCAAACACGAACACACACACACACACACACACACACACACACACACACACACACACACACACAGACTCAAACACAGAGCAGAGATTACAGTGCAACCACAGCTCTGCTAGCTTCTAATGGTTTTCTAGGCATCATGAGTATCAAACCATGATGTCATCTCTTTAGCAGAACAGAACATACAACGAGTACACACACACATACACACACACAAACATGAGTAAACACTGACATGCCTTTTTGCATTACAGTTTTGCTGGAATTTCCCTCAAACAAACCGAATCAAAATCTTTATATTTGAACACAAATTGTATAAATAACATCATTTTCATATATTTTGTGTTTTAATCATCTTTAAAACTGGTAAATTGGTCGAAAGCTGTTCAGATAGCTATATGAGCTTATGTTTAACACTTCTTTAACTCTTTATTCAGACAAAGAGCAATGTGCTACTGTCTTCTGAAAGGTTACGTGGCCCAGCAAAGGGAACTGTTTTAACAGTTGGAGAAGTTTCATCTGTTGCTGGAGAGAAAAGAGACATAAGGGGAGGTCAGATAAATCCCAACAGTCCATCACTGTCTCCAGGCTAAAGGACAATAGAGATATCACCACTTTGTTTTAAACTGCTTGACATAATAGAGCTTTTTTTTTTTTTTCAAAACTGTGTCCTTGTATTTCCTTGTGCTTCATCAGCTGCTGTGCAAATTGCAGCTCAATCTGAAGTACTTTGCATGCTAAAATGTTCTTTTGACTGATGATCCAAAATATGTTTTCTGCTGTTAAATACCTAAATACCTGTTGGAAACCATGAGTTCCTGTTACCATCTGTCCCCACTTGTAAGCTGCATCCTGTACACTGATAGTCTTATTTGGAGAGAGGCCTTATGTGTGGGGTTCATGCTAGTAAACAGCAACGCGTATACGGAGGTCCAGGTTAAGTGCTATGAATCAACAGAGGCAGCCTCTCAAACAGCAACTGAAAGAAATGTTTGACTGAATCACGGGGAGGCCGTTGCACAAACATACTCGCTCTGTTTTCAGATGCTTTTTTCACACAATTCCACACATTTACACCTGGACGCTGCCAAGAACAACCGCTGTCCACTGCTGGCTACTGAGCTGCTCCATCAAAAAAAAAAAACCAAACAGCAGTGGTGTTGAAAACAGTGAAGACATTTATGGTTGTGAAACATCGCAAACATAAAGCTAAAGCATCAACCGTCATTCAAATTGTCAAGATTTCTTGTCTGGCGTGCAGTTTTAGTCTTGTGAAGCTCAGCTGCTTTGAGTTGGTATTTGGCATTTTGTTTTTTTTTGTTTTTTTAAAAAAAAAAAGAAGCGTAACTTAATGATGGTTTATGGCTTTGACTTCTTGTCTGCAGCTGCATGCAGTTACTTTGCAATCTGTTTGTTTCCATGTTGTGAAATGATAGATTGTACACATAAAAAGATGCAAATACATCCTCGCATTAGCACACATGGTCGCACACGTTGAATCTAACTACAACATTATGTTTTCAGGGTCGAACACTTGTATGTAACAGAACAGCAGGGTCAAGTGCAAACTCTGTGAACAGCTTTCTACCTAAGTGCTTTAATATTACAAGGATATAAAAAGCACTTCAGTAGAGCTACGGCGCTTGGAACAGCCAGAAAACTTGCACACGCATAATAAACCCGTTGAACTGCAGTTGCATTGCTTCTTTTGAAGCTTAAATTAAAGGTATTCTAACAAACATGAGCTCCTGTATTTTCCTGCACTGTCATCCTGCTCAAAATCATCTCTTGGGTTCGGTTGCAGACATTGCCTTACACATACTCGCCACCTATCCATAAATACTGAGAGGGAAAATGATATCACAACAACGAGCCGCGGTCGAAGCGACTGCAGGGGAGCTTACATCATTACCTGTCTCAGTGCCACGGCTCGTCATGCTGCGCTTGTAAGGGCGGCACAAGTGTTAACGTGTTGCCATGAAGCGGTATCGCTGTTGGGACATACGGGGTGGCGAGCCTGTCATGCCCTGACACAAGCGAGCGGCTAAACTCGAAGTGCTGAGTGAGTGGAATGCCAAGGTCCAATAAGCCCCCGGGGCAATGAGAGAAGGAAGTGGAGATTCTACCAGGCATCAAGTGTGTGTTTTTCTATATATGTGTGTGTGTGGGTGTTTGTGAGAGAGAGAGAGAGCCTCAGTGGGAGTTCAAGAACTCATTTTCAGCCAGAAAAGTAACCAGTGAGCAAAGGAGTTCATGTGCAGTCAAGTCAATGAGAAGACAGTGGAGTTCAATCTGCTCCACCTTCCATGATAAAACAGCACTTTTCTTGCACACCAACAAAAACTTTGACACCAACCGATAACCACTGACTAACCCAAACAGCAAGCATGCATGACAAAGCCTTTCCTCTGCAAAAAAAACAAAATCATGCTGATTATTTCAAACTTCCCAAATCAACCTATCATAAAGCAGACAGTTCGGCTCATTAATCACTTTGGTTGAGGCTGAAGTATCTCAACAACTATTTATGGATTACACCTTTAGTACAGTCATTTGTGTTCCTCACTGGTTGATGACTTTGGTGATCTTGAAACTTTTTCTCCAACACCAAATATTAAGTTAACTTTGGTTTTTAGTTCATCGTGGAAATATATTTTGGTGCTCAGAGGTTGAATTTTAATAGCTTTCATTTATGTAGTAAAGATTTTTTGACCTCTTGGCACAAACTTTGGTAAAGAAATTCATGATTTCCATGATTTATAGTTGCTAAACTTTAGCAATTTAGCATTGTAACTGTGAGCAAGTAAGCATGCTAATGGTAACTTTTAACCCAAAGCACCACTCTGCAGCCTCACTGAGCTGCTAGCATGGCTGCAGACTCCTAGTTTTGTTTTAGATGAGTCTCGTCCACTAAGCTAAAACACCCTGCTTTATATGCACATGTTAAATTATACACTTATTCTTGTTATTATTAATAATTATTTCATGGCTTAAGGTAATCAAAACTGGATCTGCTCAACAGATTTATTTCTATTTATCTTTAATTTACTTGAAACTTTAACTTTGAATTTGAATATTATGCAAAGTTTTGCAGGATTGGAATAATTTTAATGAAACTTTTTATTCTTATTTTCTGTTAATTACTCTCTTTAAAATAAAACAGTCTTTTTACTCTTAAAGAAATAAAACCTTGCTTAAATTAGATGAAACTAGACCATAAAAGAAGAAAAGCTATGATTCATTGTAATAATAAATGGCGGTACAAAGTCCAAAAGGGTAAAAATAATACACTTTTAGTAGGTAATAAAAAGGAAAAACTGTTAAATTAAAGCATGACTACGATAAATTAACCACCTGAGAGGACCATTAGATATGTTTTCCTCACATATATTGATATTTGATTTAAAAGGTTTAAAATGGTATGGAACAAAATACAGTAAAAAAATGTTGTTGTTTTTTACACACAAGTCAAAGAGGGCACTTAGATCAAGCCTCTACTGATGTAAAATGGATCTCCTGCAAAGTTAAACGAGGTTTTGGAAAGTTAAATGAGTTCATGGTGTTCAGTCACATATTTATTAAGACTCAGCTTCTCCCTTGCCTCACATACAGGAGGCATCATCATCCTGCTGTGAGTCAACAGCAACTGGAGCAGAGGGATATTATGCACATGGTTAACTGGGTCAGCCGAGGACATACTGTAGCCGTCTAGTCAATTCACCATAGAATTATTTCTATACTGATTGGGGTTAACATTTTGCAGACTCAAACACATTCGCTTAGCAGATTAAAAATTAACCCGCACACTAACTTCAGCGGGAAAAAAAAAAAAAAATCTTTTGCTTATTGTAGATTTTCAAATGCCTCATAAATTATGAAGATTAGAGCTTGAGCTTTTAAAGGCTTATAGACATTCTGTATTAGCACAACAAGGTTATTTAGCTCTTTAGGGCTTAAGCTAAACTTGCATCCCAACCACCCCCCGACTCCCCCATGACGTTCATCAAAGTTCAAAGGGCTCATGGAGCGATTGTCTTCAATAAACTGACTCCAGACAGATGTCTCACTCACAGCCTAACTCAAGGCTTTGAGAGGGAGTGGACGAGGTCAAGTATCTGCACTCAATTTAGTGAAGCAGACGCACTTAGACTCCTTCACAGCCACTTTTTCACCATTAGGAAAACATTTCTTTTTTTTTTGTTAAATGCTGCACTATAAAAAATATGAAAGCAAAGTAATCACTGAAGCAAATGCATTTAATAGATTATATTTAATGTTAAATGATGAAAAAAATCATGTGATATAATCCACAGAGGAGGCAAAAAAAAAAATCCACTGAGAACAACAAAAAAAATGAACCTTGTGCTCCATCTGAAAGAGATCACATTTGCTCTTAGCTGGTCACTGCACCTCCACCTTTGGTCTTTCAGGCTGTAAAAGCACAAGATGAGCCAAGTAGGTTGGAACAGTGTCATGCTTAGTTGACACTTTCCCCTTCGTTCCTTGATGAAGTTTTTATGGTGCAATTTGAAGAGGTAATGCCTGTTTATTGCAAGGAAAGGAAGGAAACAATTGAAAAAGTGGGAATATACAAGATAATGATTAAAGGAGTGGTAGAGAATTATTTTTCCATTTGCAAGAGTCCAAGAAATAGTTACTTTCCTATTGTAAAACAATAAAAAGGAGGCAGTGTTATGACATTGCCTGGGAAGCCAGAGATTCTGTTGCCATTTTTATAACAAAGTGTCTCCATTCATGATTCCTGTCTTTTAGGGTTTGAGGGTCCTACAGGAGGATGCGGCTCTTGTTAAGTAGAAGTTCACTTCCTGCTGACAAGAAACACATCTGCCTCAGGTCTGACATAACCAATATGAAGATTCTGAGCTGCAGCAAATCAGTCAGCAGAGAAAAGTGTTGAACAGTGATGGCAGACGACATAAATGCTATTTGACATTGCACTCCCGGGCATGTAGAGATGTTTTTTGATGTTACAACCCCCCTATTGATGGGATACAGTTGTTCTGTACAGAAAACTGATTTATTATGTAATAACTTTAATAAGGTTTGGGCACAAAAACAGCTAGGTCATAAAGAAATATCATAGTCTGAGTTAAAATGATTTCATCATTAAGATCGGAGGGCCTTGATTGTGACGTTTAGATGGTCTAATTTGCCTCAGAAGGACAGAAGTCAATAAAAAGTCACAGTCAGCCTTGTGATGTTATGCAGCACGACATCAGCATGTTTGCTGATGAGCTCAGCACTGATGTTTAGGCTGTGATATAATTCGTTTCATAAAGCAGCTCTGAAATTCGCTGACCTGCAAATCCAACAGGCTTCGGTACATTTTCATTTCACCGTGCACCACGGAAGTGTGGCACAACAAGCAACGTCTCGCAGCTCCAAGGCTATAGACATAACAAGGACACAGCAGGTAATCAATTATAGCCCCTATGGTATCCTTTCTGTCAAACTGAGGGAGTACAAATTACGAAACGGCTATTGAGAACAGATTCTTTCGACAACTACAGTTTGGACAGGTTTGCAGCCAGACCTTGAAATCAATCATCGCGGTTGAGCGAGGAAGGGAAGTTAATTCCAGGCGAGGCACAAGTGGTAAAAGCCTGCTGAAGGATTCACAGTGAGCAACAAATTGTTGGCTGAGGTTTGTGGCCTAGGACCTTGGATTCTGCTGCAATAAGGACAATTTTTTTTTCCAGATTCAGCCCCCAAAATGCTCAGCAGGGATTTTTTTTTTTTTTTTTCTGGTCATGCTTGACAAAGCTCTGCTTGCCTGTTAGTTTGGCTGTTGGTAAAAGGAAAAATAAAAATATATATGAAAAAAAACACAACAACAACAACAACTGGAAATAGCTTTTTATTCCAATGGACATCTGGGCTCAGAGGCTTTATTACCAATCCACAAGGTCCCTCCCCTGCTCTCCCTGCTGTGCCTCTATCCTCTCTCTTCTCTCTCTCCTCTATTCTTTCACTGTCTGCCCTCCTATATCAGAGCCGCCGCTTCTGTTGTGCCTTCAAGCACAGTCCCAAATTGACATGCTGAATTCTCAACTGGGACATTAAACCCCAGGGATCAAGCATACAGAGAAAGCTCTTTTATATCCTCTCCCTTTGGAAATTGTTTATGTTCATCACATGGTGCACTAGGTGGATTTCCACACAAAGGGCCGATGTCCCTCATCTCAAATTTGCTACCAGGCTACGGAGGAAAAAAAAAAAAAGACCTTTTTTCTCCTGAGAGCAAAAGGGCAGATGGGTTCAACTGGGGTCGGAGATTTGAACTGGATAGAGAAAAAAGCTTCAATGAAAAGCACTCCTTTAACAGGTTTTCCCTGCTTTTGCTCATGCTTGTAACAACAACACAGACAAAGATAAGAAAAAAAAACAAGTGGCCTAATGATCACCTCAGCACTGAGGAGGGATCATCGATTTAAGGTGGTATCTCAACACCTCTATTTTTCTCTTTTAACTATTATTTTTAAACTATCATCACTCTGCTGCTCCACGCATCACAGCCACTCACCTGCCTTCCGCTTTATTATCGCTGCCCGCACTACATTATTTATGTGCTTTTGAGGGTGATGATTTATCCGAGCGGAGGAAGGCAGCTGGGGGATGGAGAAAAACAATGTCCGACGTTTGTAAAAAAACGTGTCGGTTTGATGCCTCAGTTTCGTGCGGGGTGCTGGTTGCAAGAATGCACGAGAATATAAGTGTTACAATGACGAATCGGCTCGAAATACAGATGCATTTATGATAAAACCCACTGAGCTACAGACAGTAAAGGTAGAGGTACATTACAATTTGTTTTACACATTCACACACTTACTGGTACTAGGTTACGAAGGTATGACAAGGACACATTAATGCTATATCTACACTCTCTCTTAAACCTACACATAGACACACACACTTGCACACACACACACACACACACACTTGCACACACACTTCTTGTCTTTTCAGGTCAGCTCAGTAGAGAGCACTCTGCGATAATGAGCTGCTCCACTTTCATGACAGATGGAAAATGTGCAGCCGGCTACCGCTCTGCTCCTCCCTTCCCGTCTCCACTCCACTTCGCCCGGCTTGCTCGACCGTCCACCCCGTCGGCCCGGCCGCCGCCCCGGCACATCGACGTATCGAATGATCGGGACGGTCCAACGAGAGGAGGAGCTGCCGGGAGTTGAGGCAGTGGAAAAAGCGCCTCACCCTCCTCATCAATATTGCAGTCTTACCTGGTGAAAGCTAACACCGGCCAACATATTCCATCATGTCATTGGAAGAGAGGATCAGATGCCTTGGCTTGACATGCCAACATTGTTACCTGTGCAAATGATGACGCAAAGCTCGCTTCATAATTCATGGCTTCTTTAAAGGTGGAGGAGAAGTTTGAGGGGAATGGAAAGCAGAGGATGTTCAAGAGTCCAATTATCAACAAGTAGGTCATGCTTGTTCTTAGCTGAAAGGCTGAGAAGCAGCAGAAACGTGAACACGAGCTCCTCCTGGTGCAACAAGCTGGCGAGAATTGAGTCAGAACGGCCAGATCTTCAGGTGTTCTCCAAAAATGGTATGAATGATCTTGATATCACAGAATGACTGATGCAAAAAAAACAAACATGCAGTGCTTGAGTCAAAGAGATCAATACACACACACACACAGAAACACACATTTCATCATTGTTAACAGCAGTGAAGAAGTTCTATGAAAAAAAATTACACACTTAACAGAAGAATTGAGACCAGTCCAGTTGTGCTTCCCTGTTACATAAGGTAATTAACCAAATGCATGCAAAAATGAGAGGAAATAACTTTAAGCACAGCATCAAATTTGTTAAATCTGAGTGGTGCAAAATGTATAAAGTAGTGCTACTGTAATGTTTGGTGTGAAAGCTGCATGGAGAAAAGATATTAATGATGTAGAGATACAACAAAAATACCTGGCCGGATTTAAAGCAACAATTTTGCAGTTAATGTTCAGCATCTGAACCCTTAAGCTAATGGATGACACCCCCTTTATTTTTTTTTTTTAGAGTAATACCTAATACCTGCAAAGTATTAGTACCATTTAAGATGTTTCTGAATTTCAGCCAAAAACCTGTAAAGAGAAAAAAAGAGACTGATTTGAATAAAAGTTCCTCAGAGGTAACAGCTGTTATGCAGATAACCCACCGCATGTGATTACTTTTAATTAACACCACAATTTGAGTCCTGAGCACCACCTGTGCTGATTCTGCCAACTGATCAAACATGAAAGTAACTTGATCTCTGGAGGTTTAAAACAGACACCAAAATCACTATTTTCTGGTATGAAGCTGCTCCTCTGAGCTCTGGTAACTGCGGCTCGTCCCATTGGTCAATGTGAGAGTGTTGTCATCACTGCAGACCATGCGCATGTGAGCGTGTGTGTGTGCGTCTGTGTGGGTGTGTAACACGGTCTGTCTGAGGTCAGGGTTGGTGCACATTTAATCTGCTCTCTGTTTCCAGGCCACTCCAAGGACTTTGACACATTGCTTCTGTATCTATTATTCACAAGTGGTCTGAGACCTTCGAGTGTGTGCGTGCACCGTGGATGCGCGTGTGCCTGCGTTGTGCCTGAATTGTCCTTCAACGGCACAAAAAAAAAAAAACGGCTCAAAACTTCTCTGAATTTTGTTTGCAGCTATAATATCAGCCCTGTTGCATAATCACACCAATTCTACCACATACAAACTTACACTCACACACGCAGACACACTGTGCTCCCACTCCAGTTGCACAACCCCTGAATTTTAGGGATAGAATGGCCTGGTTTCATAAGCAGTCTGCTGCCTACTGGCAGCTGTGCTGTCAGATGAGGTCACTACTTTTGGGCGGGCCGGTCGGCCGGCCACAAGCACAGACAGGGCATAACGTCGGACACATCAGTAAAAGCCCACTGTGTGTGAAGAAGAGGAATGACAGCCGGGGGAGGGGGGTATGTGTGACCATGGAGCTGTGGTGATCCTGTCCAGGGAGGTTTATATTGTTTCTGTTTTAGAGCCGCGTTACTGTACCAAACTTGCACGGTGGGTGCAGTGATGCGTTGAAGTGCACAGGGAAATAAGAGGAGTTGAATGATGCTTGTGTGTCAACGTGTGCGTGCAGGTTTGGTATTACTATCAGCTCGGTGCCAGGGTTGGGTGAATGGCCTCGGTGCTATCTCTGGAGCACAGCTTGTTTATCCTAATGAACGTAACTCCAACTCCACTCCAGCCAATCGCAAAGAGAACATTTGCCTTTTTGAAGCCGCTCCAAAGCTCACAAACACTATGGATATGAGTATATGTGAAAACAAAGCTCATCATTCTTGTGGAGTGAACAGTTTTTTTGTGGCTGCTTACATGCCTGTTTACACAAACACTAATAATGAAACAGACACTGATGGCTCTGTTGAATCCTCTGATCCCCATTGTGGTAAGATCATTTTTCTGCCTTTCTGAGAACTTCTTTGTGTTTGGCGATCGGGGCATGTAGAGCTGCAAAGTGCTGCCGAACAGTCAGCTGAACCACTTATTTTGACATCTGTACCAGGAAATGATTTCAGCTCTTTCCATGAAAGTAAAGATTTAATTTAATGTCAATATTCAACATGTCCCTGAAGAAGACTTCTGCTAATACTGCAGGGGAGTAGAGCACTCAAATCGTTTCATCCAGTAGCTAAAGCTTCTTTAAATCCCTCCAAACATGAATTTTTTTTTTTTTTTGACCAATGGGAAAATAGTTAATATGACAGGAGTAAAACGCCACTCCATCCAATAGTCAAGCACCTCAGTTGTTTACCCAAATCTCTGAAATCCCTCCGTGAATGTTTATTCAGCCAATGCGAGGGCAGCTGCTGCGGAGCACAAGGACGAACGTCTGCCTGCGGGTCCATGGCGATGCTGCGCTGCATAAGGCTCCGCCATGGCGTTCGTGTGACCATTACATCATGGCTAGTCCCTGACTGGTCTGCACCACACACAATCATGTGACCTCCCGTCGACATCTCAGGAGCACCGCTGTGCTGATCTGATGATGATGATGATGATAATGATTTTTTTTTTTTTTTTTTTTGCGGTGAGATGATTTCCCGCTGGCTTCCCGCTGTGTGTGCTTCTTAATCCCCCTCTGCAGTCTATTGTTTGTTGGAGAAAGTGACTACCAGAGCATGATGGGTATTTGCAAGTGTGCACATGCTTGTCTGCTTTCTTACTCAAGTGTCACTGTTGGGTTTTTTTTTTTTTTTTCAGATATTAGTATCTTTTCTCTTATTGTGGATTGTTTCCCATGTCACCTCTTTAACCTCCAGCCCCTCCACCCCCGTCCACTCGCTCCACTCTGCACCCCACCAAAGCCGCTTTGAGCTCTTTTGCTCTGACATCACCATAGTCATCATCAGTCGGCATGGACTAGACCATTAGGTGAGGACGGGGGGGGGGATTACACTGAAATCAGAGCACATTAGTCCGGCTTTGGCACAAGGGAGACTCTAAAAACCCACCTTAGGATGGAAAAAATTGTAATTCATAGCTTAGGGATGTTTGTTTCAAACTTCTTGTATAAACAGCTAAAGCTTTAAGAATCGGAAAGTATACTGACATCCCTTGGGAAGTGTAAGGACCGCTCTGAAACGCTCTGCATCAGCAAAATATACTGCCATTCGCCCTGAGGCTCACTCTTCATATTTTTTGCTCCGAGTTGTTGTAGGTGAGAGGTCATGACCCGCGGAGCTGTGCTGACATGTCTTAGTCAGAAAGAAGAAATGAAACGAAAAAGACAGAGAAAAGAGGAAAGTGTACAAGAGTATTTGTGTGTGTGCGTGTGTGTGTGTCGGGCTCTCAGCCTCGACTCCATGACACTTTGGCACAGAGGCCTAAAGATGCACAGCGGATGTTTCCACCTGCTCTGGAAACCCCGGCTATATGACCGCGGTGTCACGGTGGCCTCCTGGTCCGCCGTTTGAAGTTCACTGATGTGATAAAACACAGGCATCTCTTGACTCCATTAATAGGGTGGCAATTTCACAAATGGTTCCTCGAGGCCTCTTGAGCCAAGTGCGATATTTTAGGAAACAGTCCATACAATAGATGAGTGTAAGCGGCAAATATCACTCAGAATTTTAAGTAACGGATTTTTTAAAAAATAGGTTAAATGTACAGGTAGTGAAACAAGCGTGCAAGCAGCAGCAGCTTCAATCTGAATCTGCACAGGATGCGTTTGGGCACAGAACTGTTTGCTAAAAGCACTCAGGACCCAAAACACAATTAGAAACAAGAAAAATACACTTTAGCCTGAGGGTTTGTGCTTTTTTATTTTTGCTCTGACTGGGACCTTTGTTGCATATCATTCTCCCTTATCTCCCAACAGTTCCTGCCTGCATGTTCACTGTGATGGATCTAATAAAAAGGCAAAAATCTTTAAAAAGGGATAAAAAACTACCAACCACAAGTTCTCAGAGCAAAGATTTACATATAATTTACTGTGCAAAATAGCTTAGAAAAGCAGCAAATCCTCATAAATGACTTGAAAGGCTATTTGACTATGTCATGATATTATGTTTAATAGCTCATCTAATAATTATCTGTTTCAGGACTAAAAACTATGAAGGGAATTTTAACGAGGAAATCCCTAATTTCTAAACACCTGATAAAACAAACTGCTGAAAAAATATTTGCAAACACTGCTCGGACATCTAGTAGTAACCTAATGCAAACATGCCTTAAATAAGCACCGTGAATGCAGGTGTTCATGAATGTTCATGTTTTGCTACAGCTGCTAAAAACACAAACACACCACCGACAAGATAGCAACGTTTTACTCCCACATTCAGTCTCGACCACGAGAGATAGGAACCGATAAACAAGAGGCTGGAAGTTTCCACATGAACCAACAACCGAGACAGCCTCCGCTCACATGCTGCAGAATATTATTTGGGGCTAATGCTTCACGTGGATTGCCAAAAAGTGTGTATTCTAGAGAAGCCACAACACATGGAAACTATTTTACTTAGTAGGAACTCAAGGCCTTAAATAAAAGCAACACATAAACTTCTGCAAACAGGCACTCACACACGAGCGGACAAACATATACACGGAGACTCTGAAAAACAGCCATTTTTCTTCCCTGTGGTCCCGCGAATGGCAGGAACCTTTGACACTGTAGCTTAAACATGAACACCTGTTTTGTCAAAGGAAATGGAAAGACCCCCCTCATGCTAAAAACCCCCCCATCTCCAGTTTGGGACCACTTGTTGAAGGACTTTCCAGGTTGTGGCGTGTACTAAACACTGACTGACATAATGTTGCATTAGCAGATCATGTGGATGGATGATTCACATTCCTGCTAGGACACCCTCGGTATGATATCACTACAGCTGGGAAGCCCCACTCTGGAAGCCCCTAAAATGTCCCCAGAAGTTCCCCCATTCCAGTGGCGCTAAGCTGGCACTGGCTGTGGGCTGAGCCGCTAAAAATAACCCACCAAGACGCCTCGCTGGCCCAGATGACATATGTCTCCATAGAAACCCGAGATGACAGGTTGTCGGAGGTCAGAGGTTGGATCTTGAGAGAATCATGTGACCCCAGGGAGGACGAGGACGGGCTCAGGAGTTGGACGGGGAGAAAAAGAGAGGGCAACTCAGTCGGAAAGGCAGCTGCAGCAACGGGAAGGAAAATCCCCTGTGTGAGAGAGAGCGAGGGAGGGCATGCAGTCCCTCCTTCCTCCGTCTCTGCCATCCACTATCACTCATTCGGAAATATAAACATGCCCTTTGCAATTGAGCTAAAGTCATTATGTCATTAAGTTAGCAGGGGTTTTCAGCTGGACATTTCCAGCTACGTACGGTCCGAAATAGAAATCGTTCTCTTCTTCCCTTACTGGATACAAAAGCTCTTTTTTTTTTGTACTGATGCACTTTGAAATGTATGAAATTTCATTTAGACGAGGATGAGGCCTGTAATCAGTTTGTCATATCAATTTAGAAATACAGAGCACAAGTCCTGAGGCCACTTTAAAGCTCGCCTCTGTTCCATTAGCCTTCCATAACAAAATGAAGCACTTTTTATCTGACTTTTTGAGGACCTACCATTGACTGTCAGCTAGTAAAAAATATTAGGAAGTCTGGATTTGTTCCAGTAGCAATAAGATTCCTTAATAAATGAATCGTTCATTCAGTTAATAGATGACAAATACTGTTGAGAAAGGTTATACTGTAGGAAATTAATCTTTTGTAAATGTGGTTTTGGTTTTCCTACGTCTGGATCGCAGGCCAGAAGTTCCAGTTTCACTTTCACAAATTTTTTATTCAAACTGAATGTGGGAACAACCTGAAACTAGGTGACACAAGTGCTTCTTTGTGATGTTAAAACCTAAAAGAGGAAGCGAAAGAGAGGGGGAACAAGGTGGGGGGGGGTTTACAGTATATAAAAGGTTAGTTCAAAGGTTGAGCTGAGGGGGGAAACCCTAGGCTACAAATGTCAGTCTTTGTTTCAGGGTAACCCCCCGACTAGACCCACACACACATACACACACACACACACACACACACACACACACTCCTGGATGCCATCATCCCCCAACTGACGGATATTTAAAGCCTGTGTGTGTGTGTGTGTGTGTGTGTGTGTGTGTGTGTGACCCTGCTGCTGTTGTAAAAAGAAAGGACTCACATGTCTGAGTTGTGTAACGCTTTCACCTTTTGGGCGCAGCCAAAAAAAGCCCAGACTCTTTATTCACATGGTTTCATGCAGATACACATGCAGACATATTCCATTCTTCACCACCAGGATGTTGATAAATACATCTGACAGTATGGTAAACAACCAAACTTTCAAACTATCAATTAGAGAAGGCTACTTGGTTCGGTTGTGTTGTCGACTGCTTCCATCTTTCTGCCCGGCTTTCTGTGTCGCCAAAATAGATCAATTTCCACGGATTTCTGGAAGTATGCTGCAGTTATTTGTTGTGGGACTATGTGTGGTCCTTTTTGTTTCTGTTTGTACCAACGGACAGAAACACAGAGGAAGAAAAAGATACAGATATGGTGTTTGAAAGGCTCTTATTAGCACCCCATTTGAATGATGTGATGTGGGGCCTCAGTGGAGAGCACGCAGCAGTCACATACATGTATGTACACAAATATAGCAACAAGCAGGGCGGATGCAGGGTGGATGATGGGCCAGTGTTGTGGTTTATTCACAAGGGAGAAGCCAGCAGAAATTTGCAAGGGCAGGTGCCTCTAAAACAAATAAAACCATGTAAAATTGAAATTAATGCATCGTGAAATTTGCCTTTGGTACTCAGAATGAGATCAATTTATTTATCCAAGGTGGTGTAGGGAGGATTTCTGTCCACATCCGAGCGAATGAAGACACCGACATCTATTGTATAGCTTAAATGAAATGAAGACTGTCTCAATTTCTTATTTCAAGTGTCTGCAAGGCTACAGCTACAATCAGTTCTTGCTCCAAGCTTCACACCGGCAGTCCTGAGTTGAATGACTATCACATCATTCAGAAAAATTCATAGTTTTTTTTAAGAATTTATGAAAAAACCTTGTCCATCAAACTCACACAGTGGAGTTTTTTAGGCTTCAAAGGCACTGATTCTCAGCAGGTTTTGTGAAAAATGTAACCCAGTGGTTCTCCCTTCTTCTTGGACCACAACAACTTCTTTAAAAATTAAAATGAGCTTCTATTTGAGGACAAAAATCAAAAGGTTGCAGGCGTGTGAGAGTGAAATGTGAGAGGAGGGGGAGAGAGGAGCTGAACTGGCAGGTTTGACTCCCCTGACAGGCGGTTTCTTGTTCTCATGTACAGCAGAGATGAAAGAGGCAGATCACATACATACATTTGTGTTCTTCAAGTAGCCAAAACCCGTCCATTAGGCTCTTAGTCAAGATGCTGAAACTGATTTTATTTTGGCGGATTGACTCAGATTTGGTCCTGTCAGACAATGTTGAGGGCAGAGACCTTTCAGCGTATATTTGCACACTTTACTGCATCAAATCTTTTGAGTGCCGAGCTCCTGAAAAAACTGTTTTAAAGTGTATTGTGTTCACATAAATGGCAAACCTGATATTTAGGTTTTTATACAGTTTTTTCTCATAAAAATAAATGAATGAATGATTGATTGATGATGAAAACTGTCTTCATTTTTTCATAGTTTGACCGACATCCAAGAGCAGACATATCAAATCATTTCCTGCTAGTTTACAACGATAAAGCACAATAATTCCTTGCATACCAACTGCAAACTAACTGTATTGGAACAGACTGTCTGTGTTTTACATAAAAATACCTGTTTGACTGGTCACAACTTGTCCCATTGTTAAAATACTTCTGTCCTGCAATCCAACCTTCCTAAAATGTGGAGCACCCAGAAGAAATAGGCCAGACACTTGCAGCCACTTTTTTTAAAAATCTAAACAAATACATTTTACCGCCACTAGTGGTTAAAATGAACCGTGTAAACTAAGACTGCTGTCCTGAGACGTGTTATTTGGGTTGAAAAATACTCCTCACCCCCAAACCTCTCATCCTCTTCTGTCCTCCTAAACTCTTAATAACCACTGTTCTGCATTTTTCAAAGTCATACAGGAGGTGGAGAGAAGCTCTAACTGGGTCAGACAGGGTGCAAAATGACTCCTCAGTAAAAAAAAAAGTGACAAATGTTAAGGTGGCAGAAGTTCTCATATTATTACTTCAAAGAAGATGCCTGTTAATAGAGTGAGAAGATCTCAGGGGTGTAAATGTACAGAGGAGCGAATGTCTGCAGAGGTCATTGGTCTTTTAACACTATAGATCTGTTTCTACAAACAACCTTGCACGTACACTTTCACTTTGACAGTGTTGTCTGCACAAAAAAAAAAAAAAACAACAACCCTGTGACGGGTGCTGAAAAGAAACCTGCAAATGCAGTCATATGCAAATCTGTGACACTATAAATATCTGCACACTAGATCAGAAAAGCAAAGAGAATTAATACGCAGAATGCACATGCACACACACACGCACACACACAGGAACTCTTTATATTTATTCATGTGATCACGAGGGGATCTACACTGGATGCTTCTCACACAATCTGAATGGAATGAATTAAGGCTTAGCCCAGTTAGACAGTATAGTAAATTCTCCAAAAGGCAATTTCTCCATCCAATTTAAAGGCCCACAATAGCTCAAGTGAAAGCGGGGAAGGTAATGTCTTGCTGGTGTTAGCGCCCCAACAAATTATCCCCCAGGCTATAAGGTATGATTGCATGGCCCTGCAGAATAAGATATGTGCACAGGATGCAGCAGATGGGGGTCCGTGTTTGGCTTGATTCGCAGTGGAGGTTAAAGTGTGGCCACACACAAGGTGTGGCTGCTTAATGAGTTGTGATTGCCAAACTAAATGGCTCGTGTTTAGTAAAACTAATGGTGTGTGAGCATGCCTACAATGTTTGGGGTTAATGTCTATCTGTTCCTCTCAGCCTAATTCCTCTCTCTCCCATTGGCCGAGTCCTCAGTCATCACTCAAGCGGGTCAAGGTTGCTAAATAAAGCACCGCCAAAACTTCTTCTCAAAGTCGCCCCGCTCAAACGGCGGTATATATATAAATATATATAAATAAATATATATTCAGCAGGCTGGAATTTCAGCAGCTCACACAGGAGATAAACCTTCTTCTCACCTCTGACCCTCACACTCCTTTCCCTCCCCTCTGACCTACATTAAGACTCTGAGGTCATTTATCTCTCTAAAATAGCTGCCACCACAGTGAAGCTCGAGTGCGAGCAGACCTTCATGCTACAGTGTTTACAGTAGGAAATGATAAAGGAGGTCAGTAGGAATAAATAAAAAAACACATTAGCCCTATATATTTTTTTTATTATGTACTAGGTACAGTCTAAGTTTGGCTTGCGGTCTATTATATTGCAAGTTGGAGGCAATATTTTTTAATAAGCTCAGTCCATGACGCATATCCAAACTGCATATTGGTCTTCTTTCCAAAAGAATATTGTGAATAAAAACAAAGAAACAAAGAAAGCACAGGGGGACAAAAAGACGAAGCTTAGTCACTGTCTGCTCACATGGACTCAGTAAATCATTGTTTCTAGGAATCAGCACTGTGACCTTTGGGACAGAGGGACGTTATGTCCACAGGCTCTCTATTAATGCTAATTTTAGTGTATAAGGAAGTTACTACAGTGTTTGGGAGTTGATTTATAATAATGGCATGTCATTGTGGCAGATTTTATCTTTTTGGTTTAACAGTCACTGTTGCAGAGAACATTTTTGTTTCACCACTGAAATAAAATTTGGTGTCATGTAAAATCAACAGTTCTCATGATAGAAACTTTACATTTCCCCGAGCAGTATTTCACTAAAAGACACTCTAAATTTTAAATCTATCCACTTGATTTAGCTTAATCAAACAGTTGAAGTGTCATATTAGCCTAAAATCAAGTTGAGAATACATTTAACGGGGATTTGATCACAGTGCATTTTAACAGTCTTGTTTAAAGATGAGCACTGATTAAAGCAAGAAAAACCTGTTTTAATGTAAATCTATTGTTTGAGACAGACATGAATATTTTGCACTTTTCCTATAAGTAACACTCTCAGCAAGGCAACATTTTATGTTGTCTGGTTCTTTGGTGAATGAATGTGATATGAAGACAGCGAGGGTGACCTTGTTTTGAGTTTTTGGTTTGAGGTGTTTTGGTCACATGGTGAGTTTCAAAACCCACCCGAACTTTCTAAAATATAACTATGACTCTGTGACTCTGTGACTTTAAATATGTTTGTGCATGTGCATGAGCGTGTGGCACAGCGGGGAGAATAACAAATCATCCTGGTTTAGGGAGATTAAACTGCATTAGGACACAATACAAAGAGACACATGCACAGGCATACATATACATTCACACACACACAAACACACGCTGCCCACTGGAGGTAGCTTCTCTCCCACTTCATGCTCAGACACTCTTAAATTCACATATAGTTCACACACACATGCACACATCCACACACACGTACATCAATTTTCTAGACTGAAACATTTCTCCTCTGGCGACAGCCCAGCACCGGCCTTTTGGTCATAATGGCATCTCCCTCTGATTGGTCGGCCGTTCTTCGGCCTCTGGGGACCCGCGGGGTTGTGAAGATGAGGTGGCTGCTAAGAGACTGAGTCACAACATGCAATGCTCTGTGCTCACAACATCTCCTGTGCTCACCAGTGACAGCAGCAATAAGACAGGCAGACAGACTCAAGACATTCACTCTTATTTCCAAACTAGTCCTTTTTTTAATCTTACCGCTGCAAACATGCTTTGAAAATGTAAATTTTGTGTCAGCCTGTAGAGCTTTTGGCCTAATAATTAACTGCTTTTGCCCAAATTTGTTCTCTGAGAGATAATGAGTCGTGAAATGACCAGTGGTCAATCTATTCTTGATCAATAGCACTTAATCATTTGTCTCTTAGCTAATCACCAGAGAAGGTTCATCATTTTGAATTTTTGAAGTCATTTGAATAAAAAAAAAAAAAAATAGATTTTTTTGTGACATTTCCCCATATTTTTTACAAAAGTTGGTAAAACTTGATTGGCACATTTGTTTCTGAACACGGGAAGTTAGCCTGACACGCAGCGCTGTGAGATCAGCTGGACGCCACCGTACAAACAGGAGAGACAATCAGAGACTAGGACAGCCTTCTTAAAATTTTTTTTTCGAACTACGTCACAAAACTAGGCAAAAAAAATGAGGTGCAGTGCAGGCCAGCTACAACTCTGAACAGTCATTTTAGAGGGAGAAACCCAGCAGAAGAGGGGGGCCCCGACATGATCAACACCAGATGAAATGATGGACATGCAAAAACAAAAAAAAGTGCCCTCCTCTTAAAGACAAGAGCTTAAAACATAAAAACACCACTGCACAACTAAAGAGAATACAAGATGACAAATGAGCTGCAAACTCATTTGACAAGTGAGGATTCTGACCACAAATTCATTGACAGCACTCATAACTGAGGAGGAGGTTTTTCAAAGAACGGCTGAATGATTTCCCGTAAATATAAACTAGTAATTTTGCTCGAAATGCCAATCTCTAAAAACTGCCCTTGTATGCTGCACTCAGCTGTTGAGATTAATAGCTAATGCTTGACCTTGGAAACAGTGGTTGACAAAACAATCTTACCACAAAACCGCTTTAGTAGTTTTTTTGGTTGCATAACATGACTTTGCACAGTTGTCATGGAAATGCTGATGTTCAAATTTCCATTATTCGGAGCCCTTAAAGGACTTTGTTTCTATTTTGGCTTAAAAGTTTAGGAATATTCAGCAGCATATTCTCATCAGTATGCGCTACATACAAGAAATACAGAAAATATCACACATATATGAACTGACATATGTGACTTTTTCTCAGTTATTATTTGTGATTTTAATCAAAATAAAAAAAAAGTGTGCAGTCAAGCAAGAAAAGGGCATAAAAAACTGACAGACAGACCTTTTTATTCTTGGCTCAGTGCTGTTTTTCATGTGAATTTAAAGTGAGACAACCAGTTTCAAATCCAGACTGTCACCTTCAGTTAGCGAGTATGTTCATCCAATTTGGCAGAATAGGTGAAGGGACGGTCTTTTTTTTACTTTGCTGTGTGTTTGGGTATCAGTTTTGATAGACAAACAGATAAATCACTACATAAGTAAACACAATCTCTACCTGCCCCAATAAATTTGGCTTCTTCTGAAGATAAAATTGTTTCAAAGAGAAGACTGTTTGTGAACTGTGCTCTCAACTTTTTTGACCAATATTGACCCCACTCTCATGTCTTTGCAGTAAATATGACACTATTATGTGTCAAATATTTCTTGGCCTGGACTTGTGACTTCCTGGAGTCTCCTCTGGTTGACCTGACAGCAATGATGTCAAGAAAAAAATCCATCTTTTGTTGTTTTTACACTTAATTCCATGTATGATTCAACAAACAGGATATGATGTGTTCATTAGTGAACTTTATGTACAATATTTCAGCTTGTAGGGGCTTTTTTTGTATTTTGCAAGTTAAAACTTAATAAAAAAAAAGTCTAAATACTGTTAGAACACTGTGTTTTTATATCAGGTCACTTGGTTGTGTGTTTGTCCTATATGAGATTATCAAAGAGTTTTGCAGTCTCTACCGATCTTCTTAATTGGGTTGTAATGAGAATTGAGGGCATAAATACACACACACACACACAAACACACACACACACCACATACACATGGTATAGCACAGATAGAAAGCAGGCAGCTCCGTCTTTCGCTGGCATTTCCTATTTCTCCCTCCATCCAAACAAGCCTGTCGTAGCTTCAATTATGGGAAGGAAACCATGTATTTATAGCCAGGCGAGGATCAACGGCAGAACATCTAGTTGTGTGGCACGGGAGACTGTTATATTTAACACGCTGTGATGTCAACACGTGGCTGGTACGTTTCCATGGTTTCTCCTCCGAGACAGGGCGGGCACTTTCTTATCAGTGTGGCACAGAGACAGATGAGGCGGTGAAGAAGGGAGAGACGCAGACAGACAGACAGACAGAGAGACAGAGAGACAGACAGACAGACAGATGGGTAGACAGACAGATCGACAGCCTGACTCAAAGGACAGAAGTAAGAGAAAATAAAGGAATTAGTGAGATGGTTAAAAAAGGTAAACAGAAACAAGAATTTAACATAGTGGACAGGTTTAGAGGGACACTGAGTAGCACTTATTATCCTTCATATGCCCTTCATTGATAGATATTGACTACCAAACAATCAATCCATCATAACCAGTCATTTTAATTTTCATATTTCAGTGATGTTGTTATATATACATACACACACACACACACACATACACACACACACACAATTTATATGATTTAATAGCATTTAACAGCATTTAATTTTCAAAAACAGAATAATTATCCAAAAAGTGATGTTTTATTTAAAAGGCTATTTTTTTAACAGATTCATAATATAAAACCATAAAATGCACCTGAGCTACTAACTTCACACTGAGTAAAAAAGGACTTTATTAAAAACACCAAATCTTTAAAACCAGTATTGTTTGTTACCAGAACCAACAGCTTTTTCTTCACTAGTTTCTCCTCTGCTCTTCTGTGTGTGTGTGTGTGTGTGTGTGTTCAATTGAAGGGGGTCTACTGCAGTCGTCTACATGTGGTTATTGAAATCGGGGCCATAAATCACTAAATTACATCAATGACAAAAAAACGCTCTGCCTAAGCAAGATGAATCCTGGAACAAACTCCTTACTGCTTTTCCTTTCCCTCATTCCTTCCTCCTGCACTCCTCTTTTCCTCCCTCTCACACTCACTCCCACTCTTTCCCTCCCACTCTCTGTCTTTTAAGGTTATCTAAGATGCTATCTGCAGTTTGATAAAGGTTACAGAGGCTTCTAGCTGGCAGCACCTTCAGTCCCCAGTTCCCTCTGCATCTCACAATCTCAACAGTAATAATTCCCTTACTTCATCAGTGCGCTACAACGGACAGCAGTCAGAGAAATGTAAAGAAAACGAACAGATCTACACACACAACTTCTGCTGGCATGTTAACAAAGTTTTACGAATATGCTTTTATTCATGGATGATCATGACAATGCCACATTCGGGAAGGATAAAAAAAAACCCATTTAATCATCAACATATTGCGCAAACAGTGAGAAGTGCGAGGATTTCCCCTGAGGGATAAGTCATAGAAACGTGGAAAAACTTGATTCATAAAGCCTGCTGCTGCTGCTGCTGCTGCTGCTCTCATTTCCTTTTCCCAAAAACCTAAAAACCCACACGTGGTCTCTGCAGAGTAAACAATGATGATGGGAGTGGACAGTGTTGATGCACACATGAGTCTACTCAGGCTTCAAACACCATAAAGCTGACTACAGTAATGAACCCAAGCCATTAGCTCCCTTTAGGCGGATACAGCTAACAAACGGTTTCGTGTTTGCCCCGCGTGAAATGACTGCGTGTAACTCATACTCCACATTTCACAGGCCTACAGTAGGTGTCAAGGCTCGTGTCATGCCTGCACATTATGTATTCCATAATGCCACAGTGACAGATCCCCGAGTCTTCGAGCCAAGCCTGTGTTATCTACAATGGCACAGAGGGTTTTGTGGATTTAGCTGAAATGGGCAATAAACTCAGCAAAAAAAGGGTTGGAGAGAGAGAGAGAGAGAGAGAGGGAGGCAGACAGCTCCGGGAGGAAAGAAGAGAGGAATAAAACCTTAAAAAATGCAGCGATTAGCCAAAGCTCCTTAACCTAACTGGTTACATTAACAGGGCGCCACAGAGGATAAGAGGTGTCATGGCTAAAGATGCTCAGGCTAAAGGAGGTGTTACAGTAGCTAGCAGGCAACAGTTTAGGAATCGAGGGGAAGCTGTGACTGGAAAAAATAGAAAGCAAATGGAGCGTGACAATATCGAATTATATCCTCTTCATTCAGAAGCTCACACATGGTTTCCTGTAGTGTGAAAACCAGTCAGGCTGTAAATACTGGGATTTTAATGTGGTATATTATCTTTTTTTGATGCTGTTTATGAGAGGTATTGATCCTTAGGCCAATATGTATTTTAAAAAAAATGTAAAAAAAAAAGGTTTTCTAATATTGTAATTTGACCACCCCTGTTTACAGAAATGGGGTATTTACATCTTAGAGGCACTTTTTATCTTCCCTTTTCAATCTTGTGACAGTCTAAAATAAAACCCTTTGCAGCTCTTTTATAGTGTGATGAAAACATGAAACATGCGCTGCTCTTAGCTCATATTTTATTCATTCTGTGCTTGTACAAGACAGAAAAGTGCATTTAAAACCATGTTCATACCTGGCTGCATGAAGGTATCAAAAACCTCTCAACCTGTGTTGTTTCTTTTAAATAAAACTACCACAGAACTGTCTAGTTCAGGTCTAAAACTGCTAAAAAAAACACATTTCTAGTGCTCTGCTACACTCGAGAAGGAAATAGTGCAAAAAACATGAGAAGAATCATATTAAGTATTGATATTATAGATTCTTCAAGATATTTTTGATTAGAAAATTGCAAACTTTTTGCATCTTTCACATAAGAAACTGAAGTATATTGAAGATGTGATTTATCTATTTCGAATACAAACTGTCCCTTTACCTATTTCATCAGATTGGAGGAACACACCGTCTAACTGAAGCTGACAGTCTGTATTTCCCAAAATGTCAAACTCTGCCTCTTTAGGGGGTTACTGTCATGTTGGTGCGCCCTGGATCAAATTCTGTCTTTTGGTATTTTGTAACCCTCTACGGAGACACCTTTTCACGCTCCTGCATTCACAATACGTATGTCCAAGACAGTGCATGCACAGGTTTTTCCAGAAATTCAAGATTAAAAATGACAGCCTGATTTTTAAATAGAATGACATGAAGTTCTAAAAGCATTACGGGCGATGTTAAGATCCCTTTCCCTGCCCTTCGCTATCCTGTTAGCACAGCACTCCATTTCTATCTACAGTGTAATCTCCTGCTCAGCCCCAGTGACATGACTCTCATACACAATTACATCACACAGGCTACTCAGGGTGCCCTCAAAGAGCAGAGGAGGGTGAGGGAAGGACAGAGGGGATCTGGAAGCATGGAAAAAATCATACACAAGGTTAGTAATACCCAGAACTAGATGTACAACCTATGGGCTTTACAGTGGTCCCAGTTCATGGAGCCAGAAAAGAATAGCTGTTGTGCTGCAACATGCAATGGGGATTAAAATAAACAGGTATTCTGGTGTGAGAGCATTAAGAAAAAGGCTAATAACTGGAAGTAATAGGTAGATTAAAAAAAAGGGGATAAAAACAGGGAATAGAGTGAGAGTAAATCAAGACAGAAGAATAGAGAGTGTAGCGTGAATGGATGAAGAGAGCAGAGTGATTCACATCTATTTTCCACCAGCAGGCAAAATGAATCGCAGTCAAATAGGGAAAAAAAAAAAAAAAGTAATCTCAAAATAGTTTTCCCCCCCATTATGTATGCATGTGCGGCTTTTTCTCCCTCTGCGAGACAAAGGGCACACATCAAGGGCGTTTTATTACCAGGCACGTGAGTCCCATGTGCTGTTGCACAAAAATAGATCATAAGTCTTCTCCGGTGGAGCTTTGCCTCATCAAAGCAAATCTGTTCTCCTTAAATGTTGATCTATAAATAAAAAAAAACACAACGCTTTGTGGAGAACTGGAGAAATAAAAGTGAGCGGTGGAAATCTGAATGAAAATGGTTGAGTGACAGGACCCTGAAGGATCTATTTGGAGAAGTTCATGAATAAGCCAATTATGCATTCATAGGAATGATTCAGTTATTCATTGACCTTTGGAGTTACAATGCATACACAGATGGAGGCACAGAAATATAAGCAAACAAATAGAAAACAAGGCTCCGTGACTCCAAATATCCTCCAAAGCCTCTTTAAGAAGACATTATGACGCACGGCACAAGCAGTGCGGACGCAAATGAGCATGCGGCAGGCGAGTATGTATTTAATATAACACCGTCTAGTTATAATGTGGCCTTTTCCACGCAGGTGAGTAAAGGTGGAAGCAACAATTTGAGTGTAAAAGTGCAGTGGAAGTTTGTCATCCTCGAGCTCTCAGACAGTACGCAGCTAAATGGGTTATGTAAGGATGTTGTTAAAGTCAGTGGATAATTGAGCTGATGAGGCTGACATTTGGAGCCAAGAGACGAGGGTGTGGTGTGTGGGAGGGAGGGGTGTGTAGTGGAAAGAGATGTAATTACTTTGTATGTTACAGAAGAAGGGAGAGAGCCGGGGTTAGGGAGACTTAGATCGCAGTGTTAACACTGGTGTCATCTTACACTGGCTGGTGTTGGAGTATGAATAGAAAACAGACGCAGACAAAAATAAACACAATTTTACCGTTGCTTAAAATACACTGAGCAGACCTTGAGTATTTTGGAAAGTTGTGGCTTCCTGTGGAAACCCAGTGGATTCAAATGGATACTTACAAGGAGGGCTGCATGAAACTAATGAGAATGTTTTATGTGTTTCCTAAGGACTTTTGTGAGCCCCTGGCCTTTGCTGAAGCACCTCCAGGTGTGGTATTTGCATAAATGTCTTGACAAATTTTGGATTGCTGTGAAATTTGGTAGAATAATTTATGCCCCTTTTCAACATGAACCGCTTAAATTTTCAACAAGTGCCACAATCAGGTCCAAATACTTTGATTTACCTGACAAACTAATAACATTTACAGCTTTGGCTTTACCTATACTTAGTATTGAGCAATGATGAGCACATGCAAGCATGCTAACATGCTAAATAAAAACTATAAAAAGGGGAAACATTTACCTGCTAAACATTAGCATGTTAGTACTGTTATTAGTAGCATGTCGTGATGCTAGCATCAATGTCATAGCGCTGCTTGGTTCTTTGTCTTTGCTTTTGGTTTACTATTAGACAAATCATTCCAGCCCTACTTACAAAAACACAAACTGCTTGGTAATACATTATCGAAGCACTCACAAACACTGATTACGGTAAATGATTATAAGCGGCTTACATATTTATTCTCTAGTACACAAATAAATATGACACTTTATAATCAGCCATTTGTCAGTGAGTCATTGCATGCATCATCAGGACAAAATATGAAGCACTTTTAGCTCGCGGTGATGATTTGTGCAGCATTGTAAAGTTTTTTGTATGCTTATTGAAACATAGTTTTATTATCTTCAATGTTGAATAATCACTCATAAATCTGATAACAGTGAGTGATAACACAAACATTCTTGCATCAGAGGCATTGTAAGCATTGTGTAACTCCTAATGAGCAATAATGCAATGAACTGCAACCACACTAGTTTATCATTTACTGACAATCTGTTTTCTCTACACCCCTCTTATTCTGTATCAAACATGTTACAGTATTGCACATCATAGCCAAAACTCAAATTTGTGCAAAAAAATGGCCTGCTGATCTAAAGTTGATCTCCTCTGCAGACTAAGCTGACTTTCATTGCGATTGATTGTTGAATTTTACCGTGGAAGGCTTCTGTCAATCTACAGGTTAATGATAAAGATTATAGGTAATTGTAGCTGAGCAGAGTGTTAATTTGTGCCTTGAGGATGACTCACACATGCCCATATTCAATGTAATAGAAGCTCTGCAGAGGGAGATAGGCGTCCTTTATGGGAGCAAAGATGACCCATTATCTGTTCTTGCTCACCTAACCCCATATGTGATGAAGCATGACGGATGCTGCACCTCTGGTGTGCAGGGAGCTACATAGGTATGCAGAATGCTAATGAATCTGCAAGTGCATAAACAAGATCACATTTGCACACATGCTACACTTTTATAAATTATGTGTGCATAGTGTGTTGTGCATCTCCAACATGTACACTGTTACACACACTGCAATTGGAGCATGTGAATATGCCTCTATATCTTTGTTTGCCTAACCCCCTTACATAAACACACACACACACACACACATACACACATATACACACAGCATACATTCATTTCCCCGCAAGCCTTCAAATTGATTTATCCATTTGATGCTCTGCGAAGTGTGACCTCGAATGGGTCCTCGCTGCTCCTGGCTAAACGTACACTTACACCTGTTCTGACACACAAACACCAGAGTGTGAATTAAATCCTAGGAGAACATATGTAAAGCTTTTGAAGAAAATTGCAAAAAATAAAATTAAGTCCAAAAAATATAGAGATTTAAATTTTAAAAAAAGAAGAAAGACAGAGCCTGAGTTTGACATTGACAACCAAAGATACACAAAAGTACTCACTGAAGATGGTGACTGCAGTGTTTTAAATGCAATGTACTATTCAAAGAAACAAAGGCATACATTTTTCCACCAGTCGGTACTAATTCAATGCAAACACTATTATAATTTTATTACTGCCAAAGGGTTTGCTTTTAAGCATAGCACTTAGAGCAAAGAATCCAACTAATGCTGCATTCACTTAAGTGAGTGGGAGCAACTCAGATGTAAAACTGTCTGAGCATTATTAACATTTATGCACAATAAGAAGTGACAGTTGAATTTACCTGGTTTTATGAGCAAAGCCATAAAAGAGAGACAGAGTTAGAGAATAAGAGGAGGAATCCTCCACCGCAAAGCAACACACAAAACCCAAGAGAGCCTCTAATGAGTCTGCCAAGATCAAAAAAGTATTAACAAAAAGAAGGCAATGTGCAATATCAAGAGTCATAAATCCATAAAATGCCTGACTATATACAATAATAATGAATGCAAAATAATACAGACTGGTTCTGAACATAAAGTATAAGTGAAAATTTGTATGTTTTAAAGACAAATTTACAGAAATAAGTTCAAGCAGGGATGCATGGTAAGAACTTTTTTCAGCCTGTTTCCTACCTGCTTCTTCTGAATGACTTGTGGGCCATTATTAAACTCCATCCGACTCTGGTCCCGGGTCGAGTTTGCATTCCTCAAAAAACAGAGTACAGACCTCCACATTGAACTAAATGACCACTGGAACAGGAACACTGAAACAAATAGCTGTCCACAGAGGAACACATTTTGCAACCAATGCCAATTAGGAGAGGTGGAAAATGTGAGTCGCTCTGTTCTCCTTTGTGAAAACTACAAACAGATTAGACAGTTCTATTTGCCAAAAACCAGAAGACTTCAAAATAGTACTTAAGACTTAATGGGGCAGTTACCGGATGTCTGTAATTAAGACAAATACAACAGTTCTTTTTACTACTGTGATTCCTCAAGTATTTGTAATGTGTGTTGTTTCTGAAGTTTGTTTTCTTGACTGCTTTTTATTATGAACAAGTTTTTTTTCCCTTTTGGTGTTTTAGCTAAGTGAAAACCTTCACAACTGACTGGTCTTAACGGACTTAGAGTTCATCTGTGAATACATGCATACATGTGTGCATGTCTGTGAGTCCAAGAGAGAGAGCGAGTGATGCAGAGCAAGTATTATCCTTGAAGGGGCAGCGTGATGTGATTGTAATCAAATGTGAAAACCACATTAAGTCACAAACCGCCCACAATCTTTGCAAACTTGCATTAGCATCATGAGAGAAGGCCATAAAACACACACACACACATACACACATGCATGCATGCATGGATAAACTTACAAATGCATTCAGACATGCAGCCCACTCTGCCTTCCCCTGCTATATTTCAGAGGTAGCAACCTTTTGTGAACCATGTGCTCACTAAACTTCACTGCTGAATGCTGTCTGCAAAAATCACAATGTAAAATACTTTTTTCCCACGTGGTTACCGATGCCCTCATTCTTGCCTGAGGGGGCACTATTGCTTCCTTCCCCTAATTTGCTTTCATCATTGTGCCGTCTGGACATGCGTAAGGCTATACTAAAGTTATCCAAACCCATTTGCCCTCCTTTTCAGAGCTGTACCTCTGGAGAAAGCAGGCCAGAGCCACAAAAATCTTAAAAAGTTATGAAAATTGATGCCCAATGTTATGTGATCCTGTAGAATCAAAACCTGGTATTGCTGCTGGTGTGTGAGTCTTTTTTTAAGTTGGGGAAATGATTAACAATAAATTATATAACCACTGAGATGCCTTGTGAATAAATATCTTCACATATGCTCTGAAACAGTTTGCATATTTCACTTTTGCATCACATTGCACAATATTGCCCTATAATATGCTATTACATGAACTGATCTGAGCTAGCTAGCTTGCTGATCAACATATAGGCAGCAGGTTTAGGGGTAAGTAAAAGCAACAGGCCCCTCCATGTCTGTTCACCTTCCTGATGTAGTCGTGATCAAACTTGGGACAAAGGTCAATTTTTTTTATTCTCTTTCTGAATGATGTTTATGTCATATCAAGATAAACATCACTCAGAAAGAGATAATGAGGCACACTCCCAGCCTGCATCAACAGTAATAAGATTTTATTTTGAAAACATAACTTTTGCTTTATGTCCTTTTAAAGTTTAATTTTCTGGAAACTATGTAAAATGGACAGAAATAGACATAATTAAATAAATTAGAGGAGAGAGAGTTTAAAGCTTTCATACAATAAGTCAGACCTTTATTGTCTGATTTTAACCTGAAAATATTTCTGGAACATTGAAGTAATTAGTCAACAGGCAGGTCCAATCTTGATAATAGATTAACATTTGCTGGTTGGAGTTTAACAGGATTGCACTGTTTGTCTCTGTGTTAAAGCACTTTAGTTTTGGACTGCTGATCAAACAAAACACACAATTTAGACTCTGGGAAGTGACCAAAAGAGTATCAGCAGATTAATGAAAAATAACTGTTTGGTGCTGCACTGAGCATCTGAGAAGAGCAAAACATATTTAGAAGGAATGAGATCATTTATTGCTGCTAATGATGGTTTATCTTTGAAACAGAGAGCACTTCTGTTCAACATCCACCAAAATATTCGAGCCTACAGATGCAAGCGTAGCCTCAGCCTTGTGTGCGTGATGTACCCTTTTTCTTTCTCCTCCAAACACTTGATTTTTATGTCTCACACCCTATTTGTCTCACTCTCTCTCTCTCCTGCTCTCCCTGTGCCTTACCTGTACACTCATAATGGTCGAGTAGACACAGACGCCGGGCAGGAGGTGGATGTGAGAACTGAGCACAGTCACAACCAATTTTTATCATCTCCTCCTGCAGCCCCACTGACATGGCTCTCATTTCCAAACCGTTCCCAATCTCCACCACACATCCACCCGCGCGCGTGGTACAGGCTCCTTTTAAAATGTAATCTGTTACGGATTACTGAGCACCCGCTCGAGATTTGACCCAGCAATATAATCCTTTGTGTTGATCTAACATAATCTGATTTCTCTCAATTACTTTGTCTCCAAAATGCACGGAATATGACGCTAAGTGAACAATGTACTCCGGTTTCAGACTCATTTGAATGGCATGATTATCATCAAAAGTTATTGCAAACAGCGAACAATGACGCACAATCACCAGATAAAACATGATGTAATCTCCAAGTCAAATTTGTCTCTTTGATCCAATATTTTTCACATTTTTTTTTTTTTTACACAAACACCAACATATTAAAGTGACACATTTAATATATTAAGATTACTGTAATATTATTAGTTTATGTTTGCTGTTATTTATCTCACCTTCTCTCTCACACACACACATTCATAGCTCAGCCACCCACTGTCTCCCCCCTGCAGTGATGTTTTTATCCCCCCCCCCCCGCACACCAGCAGTTGTCTTGAATTCGTTCTCCACTATGGCTCCTATCTGACAGCCTGATGATCTGATTTGCTTCTTTTATCTCAGTGGGTTTGAACCGAATCAAAGGAAGACAGAGGACCTCTAATCTGATCGCGATAACTTGGGAGTCTCATTCGAAACCCAAGGACATTAAAGATTTTTTACAGATAAATTTAAGGGAATGAATGCCATTTGGTTTTATCTGAGAAAACCATCATTTAAATTTGAGCTGGTGTTAAATTTCATTTGAATAGCAAACTTTTTTTTTGAGACTATCAAAACACGAATGCATCTCAGACTGCAACAAGTTTGTGTCTGAAGTCATTTCGCATCATCTGACTCATGCAAATGTTATTGTGGTAAAACATCAAGCTCGTTTAGTTTTATCTTGAAGCTTCAGGGTAACACAGCATGTGTTTTAACAGATTGTGATTTTTCTTTTTACTGACTCTGATGATGACACATTCAAGGGTCAAAGCACACAGACACAGTTTCTGATTGACAGACAGATGCAGACTAATGATTTAAAACAGCCTTAGGAAACATAATTTGATTTTTTTAAGACATTATGCATTGAATTTGAGAATTTTTTAATGGTATGCTAGCTACTTTTAGTTTTTTTTTTAGCTGTATGTATCAGGGTCACTGTTTGAATTACACTTAAATTTAGGGTTAGGGTTCCTCCTGATATGATCCGTCCTGCTGCCAGATCACTGGAAAATCCAATCCAATCCAAGTTACATTGAGATGTTTGAAGTTTTTAGATTGTTTTTTAATCCAGTTATAAGCAGTTATAATAAGAAAGATAAAATGTAATATTTGGAATAACAAAACAAACAAAATCAACCAAAAAATATAGTCAGATTATGAAACAGTCAAAGTGGAGCTAAGGACAACACATCTTACAGCACTGAAATGCTTAAATATTTCATTATTGTGTCAGTAATATGCTATATCATGTGTGCCGATATGACATTTTTTGTGGGATGAGTTCTTATATATTTAGTAATGAAGTACATTTTGCTGATAAAATATATTTATTAAGTATGCTTACGTATGCATGAGACTTATTTTTGATGAAGTACTTTTACACAATGATGGTATTAGATCCTAGATACACTTCCTCCACTTGTTATTTATTGCATTCACACTATATTGTCAACGTTCAAATTGTCTTGAAGAAACTTCCTCTGAAGTTCAAAGCCAACATCAGAAAAAAAACTGCTAGAACACAAAACACTTGGCTGGAGCATCATTCATTCAGCAGCCCAAGGGAGAGGATTATTAGCAGCATATTTTTAGCTTTTCCGAGGCTAGAAATAATATTTCACCCACATAAACACACACACACACACACACACACACAAACAAGGTAACAGCAATGTGTGCTTTGTCGCCGGAGGCAGATTTTTTAGCAGCAACTGTGAATAAGCTGACCTAAATATGATATCAAAGCATGTTTTAAAATTATTTTGTTCCCATATTTCATGTTCTGTAGCTTTGTGCCTTTCCTTGTGTAATGAACTGAATTACTGTGGCCTTCATGACGAACAAAAATTGCGTAAGCAGTCATGAGGTGGATAAATCCTATTGGACACTGAAGCTATAGCTAACATCCAAGAATGAGTAATGCAGCAGAGCTTTATTGCAGCATCTTTGTTGCAGTGTAATGATATTGATGACCTTCCTACGTCTTGAATCTATTGATCTGATCTTCAAACCAATTTCAAGCCAGATAGGAGTCTATAACAGTGCCCCCGTAATGCAATATGGGATGCACGTCCCTCATTTGTCATGGTAACCAGACTTAGATGAGTTAAATATAGAAGCTTCCGGTTTAGCAGAGGAGGGTTTTAAGGTCTATTCTTAGAATTTAGAGCTGGTTTATGCACAGCAGCATGTAAGCTGCCCTCTGTATCAAAGCAGATGATGACATTTTCAGAAAATGACAACATATATTTCACTTTTCTTTTAAATGCAAAACACACTGAACTAGACTATCACACTGCATCAATCTAAAAAGACAGTTTCAAAATTCACCCTCTAATTATTGATAAATATATAAAATTAGCATGTCAGTCATGCTTTGGAGGCAGATTAAACTCCTATCATTACATGAAATGTGAACTAAAAATACTCTGAAGAATTAAGCTAAAATATTGTAACAAAGGGGACAAGTTCAAATACTTGGCCTTATCAACCAACAGTAGCTAATGGCAGGGATTTGGCAGGGAGGAAAATTTCCAGTCAGGTAATAAAAACGACAACACAGGTGTTATCAATTACACTTTACATAATCTGTAAAGCCCTGTATTAAAGAGGAATTGTGCAAAATATAGAGCAGCATTTCACCAGAGTGACCCCTATCTGCTGCTCTGTATACTTGTCATGCTGCAGCTGCCTTTAGCTTGTTAGCTTGGATAGCTGTGACATATAAACTTTAAGAATCGTCTATTAATGGTGCATTGGAAACAAGTGTTGCCTCACACTTGAGGTAATTTAGAAGCAGTGATGCTTTATATTTTTCAATGCAAGTGCACTGACAGAAAAACAAAGTTTAATATAGCAAAATATGTATTTTAATAACATTTTTTTCTATTTGATAACAGTCTCAAGATCAGATAATCAACTGATTATTTAAGAAAATAATTGCGGATACTTCAATATTGAAATAAAAATGGTGGCTACAGCTTTAAAAATATACTGGGAGAGGATTTTATTCACATTACTCATTCTTGACAACTATAATCTCCTATATCATGAATGAATTACCATTCAGCTAGAATGAGGCTCCTTTATCTGTACAGCTGTTGCCGAATTGTAACATAACAGAGAGTTGAAGCAGAAAGACACAGATGTTCAAATCTGTGTGATGACCAGCAAAACCAGCGAACAGACAGACCTCCATGGAAGATTTCCTTCAGGATGAACTGACAGGATACTAATGACCAATTAAAGTGGAGCTGGTGAGAATAGATGGATGGACCATCAACACCCAGTGACAGGTGCTGCAGTGAGGAGCTCACCCTGCAACAAGGAAACCCACCTACACTCACACACACACACATATGTGCAGACACTGGGGCTCAGGTGTTTCTGGTACTTGCTTACACACTTGCCATGAGCCATGTGTCTGACTGTCTACCCTGCCAAAAGCACACAACTCACACAAGCGCAAAAGCACACACTCATGCGGCCCAGAGGCAGGTTCGGAGCAAACAAAAACCCATACGCTCGCATGCAAACCTCACACACAGTGACACTATTATCCCTTGGCCTTGGATGCCAAAATGAGTACAGGGAAGTGGTGTGTGTGTGTGTGTGTCTGTGCATGTGTGTCCACAGCATGTGTGTGCTGACAGATGATATGCTTAAAACTGACACCACCCACACTCTCACAGTGACAGCAGGTTTCATCGCAGGGCCCAGACCTTTGTGAACTTCGATGGCAGACAGTACATTGAGAACAAAACAATTTGTCATGGTCACCTTTTCACACATAAATTCACCATTGTGTAGCATCTGTGATGGAAAATCATTTTTTTCCATGTCGTCAATTATTTATCAACTGTAAAATCATAAACAGGCAGGATGTGCTGTTGCTCTGTCAGTGAATAAATTAGTTTATCCTGCTTGTTTGATTGAAAAAAAACCCCCAAAGAATTCTTCTCCTCATCAAATACAGAAACAAACTGATTGAAAAATGACTGAAATTGAATATCTTATCTATTTACTTGTTTGAATTTAAAATCTTGGCGCAGCAGGTAAATTTCCAAAGTACTGTCATCAAACTAAGCTAAAATTGTTCTCTTCACTAATGCAAAATGGAGAAAAACTAGTGAGAAATGCTAAATTGATAATCATGACACCAAACTGAGAAATAATGTGTTTTTTTTGTATTAAAAAAAAGGGGGAAGAGAGACAGAAAAAATTGTAAATGACTGCTGTGAGTACTGCCAGGATGTCAGTCAAATTAATGAGGCACAGCAAAGGAAGTGAAACAAAGTTGGGTTTTACAGTATATTTTAGCCTGCGTGGGCTGTTTTCAAATTAGAGCTGAAGTGTCAGCCCAAAGATAAACTAAAAGAGACCCCACCAAATGTACGCTTGGCTCTATAAACTTAAGTCTGTTACTTTGAAAAAACCTGTTTTTACCAATAAAAGCTCTTACTCATTTAGCTTAGTATCTTTTCATTTAAAACATGTTTTAGCAGTAAAAGTTGCACCTACACTGAATCCTGATGTCTTTGATGATCCCTTGATTTATTTCTAGCCATGAAGTTAACAGTCATAGTCTTAATTCAAATGTCTTCACAAGTATTGGATTGATTATCATCGCACACAAATTTACATGTAACATGTCATCTGGTCAACTTTTAAATCTGTCCAGTAATTTGGTTTTGATAGGATCCCCAAAAAACTAATGGGAGTTTCCTTCAGGCGTAGCTGCGCCATGTGTTTAGTGTTAAATGGCAAATGTTAGCATGCTAACACACCAAACAAAGATGTGAACATGGCTGATCTCTTATTTGCAAAAACCGGTCTGCCTACAGCCTCTGAGCCACTGACATTGCTGTAGTCTCTCATTTGTTTAATTAATATGACTGCTTCTTTGAATATTATATTTATTTCTTTATTTACCTAAAGCACTTTATTTCATCCAAATATCATAAATGAGCAATAAACAAAATCAAATGAATAAATGTGGAGAAAAAGCTTCTTTAAATCTTTTGGGTGGCTACAGAAGTATAAATTGAATAATGACATATTTGATGTTTAAAGTTGAATTAATCTTGCAAGGTAAAAAAAAAACATTAATAAAAGGAAGGCTGATGCAAAAAAGAACAACCTGTAGAAGAAGCTAAACAGAGAAAATTCCATTTCTAAGATCTTATTAATGTAATGTATCTTATATGAGCGTGTCTGTGAGTGTGTGCACAATGGCCATTTGCACCGAATTAAATATTTTAGTGAATCAAAGCAGCATTTTGAGTGTCCCCTGCTTTATTTGATGAAATTGAATTTCATAATCACCAGCATTGAGATAGTAAATTCAACCTCAAAGCAGCAGCAACATGAGTCAGCGACCCCTTTTACCTTGGCATATCATCTCAATGGGAGGAAGAGACTCTGTTACTTGCTTCACATGTCTGTTTCAGTATTACATAATAGCGATCGTTTCATTTTCTACTCTCAGTCTGTCAGTCAGGAATCACAGCGACCAAACAGCTGAAAGTACAAGTGCGACTCAATTAAATGTCAAATCATGAAACTGAATTCTCCTCCTCCTCCTGAGCTGAGCCTGAATGAGCTCAATAGGAAATGCTTTCCTTTCACACGTGTGTTCTGCCAGGCAACATATCTCCTGCATTGTTCTGCGACGAAGGCAGGGTGTTACATTAGCTCAGGCAGTAGCTTTTGCTGGCTACAGATCTGACATGCTGGTAATTAGTTTTCCTTGGCAGAGTGAAGGCAGGTGGGAACGGGTGTCTCCAAGTTGACAATACCAGCTGTCAGAGTGCCAAGCACTTCAGCTGAAACTCCGTCCCCATTCTCTTGGTTTTTACGCCTCTCTATTTAGACACTTTTCCTCTCTCGTCCTCATGTTTCTCCTCTTCTCTTTCAGACAGAGAGTGAAACAAAATATCACAACTTCAGATGGGTTAAAAATTGTATCGTCCTTATGGGCAAGAAGCCTAAGAACTATCACATGTTGCTGTCATGTCCAAAGCACAGAAACTTTTTAAACTTTGGATGACAATTTATTATTTCTATCAAACTGTAAAAACAATCAAAATCGTGTTTTAGCCTAAGGGTTTTCTCTGTAATTATCTGTGATATTTTCATAGCTCAGTATTTTTTGCCTCATGGATTATAATCCTTTAGCACTATGAAAGTACATTTTGCTTATACATTAATCTAATTTATGTATTTTGACATGTTTAATTATAAAGGCTTAAATTGTGTGTCATGTTGTTTGTCTGTTCTGTTTTATTATTTTGTCACCATCTTAGTGGTTTTCAAAGGGATTTTGCTCTGAAACCTTCCAAACTATTAAAGGACAGAGAAACCTATCTGACTGTCAGTGGTGGAAGCTATACATTTCTTTTAAATCTATATATATTTGGGTTTGAACCACCTTTAAATAAGGGTAAGTAAAGAGCTTATCAGTTAACACATGATTTTATCAATGATAATCAAATTATTCTGTAATATTTTATGACTGAGTTTAGGTTAGTCAGTGTTTGGGATGCTATTTTGAAAATGGTCAAGTTTTGCATTATAACCCATTTGTAAAGTAAAAGTAAATGAATTCTTAACACTGATAAACACGTTTGTTGCTACTTATAAACCTTTTTAAACATTTTCTTATTAGTTTTGTGAATATTGTAAAGCCACAGAAACAGAAAGTTAAATAAATGAGACCCTTATTTAATGTACTGATGTATATATTAGGAGGAGATACAAGTATCTTTGGGTTGGATGTAACGGGCCAGTCTGGGTCAGATTTACAGTGCTGTTCCTTTTATCCCCCTCAGTGTTGTCCCTACAGACTTGCAATACTGCATTTAATCCTTAGAAGACATAAGATGGTTGTGACCTTTGATACAAATCCATAATTCCACACAATCTCACCCCGCATTGCTGTAATCCATCTTATTTGAGAGCAAAAACAGCCCAGAGCCAGGAGAGTGTAAGACAGTGAGACAAATACAGTAGATAAATGGGAATGATGGGGTGCTGGGGGAAGAGAAATACAAAAAAAGGTTGATCTATTTCAGGACTGGTAATCTGTCTAGAACACACAGCGTCAGCGACGCCACATGTGTCTTTACATGTCACCATGACACTGTGAAGGAAATAGCGGTGCACTCAGTGGTGGGGATGAGCTAGAAAGGAAAGCAGATCGGAGCAATCAATGGATGCAGGAGCTTTTCTTAGCATGGACTCACTTCACAGACCTGCAGCACACATCACGGGGCGGCCTTGAGTGTGTTTGTGTGTGTGTGTTTGTATGAGAATGACAGAGCAGGAACTGACGTAGGTGTAATTTAGTCATATAGAGGACCATCTGTATCCATATATTGCTATACTGCACCTTTGGAACGACTAACATGCATTTTCTGTACATTTGGGAATTTGGAGTCCACTGACATTAAAGGAGAGGCAGGGGATGCACGGTGGGTGGTCCGAGGTCGATGTGTGTGACAGATGAACCGTGAACCTTTGGTATTCTCACATCAAGAACATCATTGCTGGAGCCTGGAGAGAATAAATGCTAAGAATAAAATGTGGAGCAACTCCCCAGTGGATGGTCTGTGTAGAAAATAGAGCAAATGAACACAGAGTGTGACATTCAAAAGAGTGTGACTTTGACAGGGTTACGATCGCCAGAGCTCGAGCCTCGGTAGCTCTTCTCTCAGTGATACTTAGTCTGGATTTAGATGATTAAACTCTTGAAAGTAATTAGAGGAAAGTGTGTAATGAATGAATGAATTTGTATTGAGTCTTTGTTATTGACAAGTCAGGTCAGGAGTTTTTGCAGAAAAGAGCAGTAAATAAAGGTTTCAGGGTCAAGCTCTCTTAATGTGTAAAAGACAGTAAGTTTGTCAGTGAAGACTCGCTGGATGAGAAGCAGTATTAGGAAGACTTTTTATAGAGTAAAGGCTCCACTGGGTTGAGCAGACTCATCTGCATTAGCTAAGATCAGACTTGTTAGTAATTGTGCTTGGATTCATAAATATGAAAGACTGGCCTAAAGAGCCCTAAAGCTGCTTTCAAATATCTGCAGCAATAGACATTTTGAACAGTGTTTAGGTGCTTCATTTTAACAGAAGGATCACAATGCCACATCAGATTTGGTTGCCCTGTCCTAGCATTTCTGCCCTGTTCGGGGAAGTCAGTAGTTTCTTTTTTAAACAAAAGTCAAATCATTCACAATGAAAAAAGTGAAATACTGTAACTCTTCTTAAGGTTGTACTTTGGCGTAGTGTTAATTGCACTGAAATGCTAATACTGGCATGCTAACATGCTCATGCTCAGAACATATTGGTTTCCAGTATAAACAATGCAGCCACAATACTACACAATAATACACAATAATTCAGTATTTTAGCTTAGCATGCAGGAATATATGCTAATTAGCAAAATAAAAGTGGAGTTGAAAGTGATGATTAATGCCAATATTCCTATCAATAGAAAAATACAATTTGTCCCTCAATATACAATTTAAACGCATTTGTGGCAGCAAACTATAGCGAAGGGAACTGGTCTGATCATTTGGAGTCATTTGAGGTTGCACGTCTTGCCCGTGGGAACTTGGGCCAGAGGCTAAATAAGCTACAACATTTTTGCCCTGTGCTTGACAAACCAGTACATTTCACATGATAAGGAGTACTTGTCTTTAGCAACTTCTTTAAAACACAGTAAGTATGTTTTTTTCCATTACAACAAATACATGGAGTGACTGGAAATGTATCAGAATGAATGTTTTGTGATATTTAACAAATTTTTAATATTGATTCAAAAAGTAATAATAAAAAATGTAGACAGTATTGAAGTATTTTGTCAGAATCCTCAATCATATTTCACAATAAGGCTTCTATAAAAAGAAATCCGTACTGCTTAAAACCACGGACTGATTTTGATACCCAAATCTGTTTAAGCTGATCCAATCCTGACTGGCTTTCATTGCAGATGAATGTAATATGATGAAGCATTCACTACACCCAATTTCTTCGTTGGATCCCTCAAAGTAGCACAAGAAAATGATCTTGCTCATCCAGAACTGTAATCCATCTTTTACGACAACGCTCCTCCAGGACCCGACTGACAGCGTCCCAGAGAACCACAATCAAATGAAGCACCGTGAACTCAATCCAAACCAATCATCCCAAACGTCCCAGTCGTTAGCCGCCCCAGATGTTATAATACATGCCACTCATTTGCATATGGTAATGAAGACGATGATTCAGGGAGTAAAATAGGGGGAAAGTGCTTGTTGCTGCAGTATTTATGTCAGTTTTTCAGAGTCTGTCATCTCCCTCAGAGCTGAAACTCTTCGCTTTTGTGTTTTTTAATAAGTGTGGATCTCCTTCGGGAGGCAAGCCTGCAGACTACACAAGCACTTTTCATAAGATTAACACAATTGTGTGGTTCTAGTATACGCACTTTAAAGTATTTCCACACGAGATAATGCCTTTAGAGACAAAGAAGGATGTCTCCTCAGAGAGGCATTTTGTTTCCTATAGATAACATGGAGTATTCAACACTGAATAACATTGCATTGAATTGATTTGGGAGTTCACTGGCAACCAGAATGCTAGTTTTGTTTTAAGCCACATTGGGTTTAATTTCATCAAACACAACTTCTGCTGATTTTACTCGTCCGTGTAGAGTTATGCCATGTAAGCTCAAAGAAAAGAAAGCGTGGTTACAAAAAGAGTTTTTTGTTTGTTTGTTTGAGGGTTTTAGCAGGTTTAAATGAGTTTAAAATTACATTCCTACGAGGAGCCAAAAACTTTCTGCAGGAAAAAAATAAGGCCAAAATGGGCCGATGAGCATAAGGCATGTCTTGTTTCTTTTAAAGCACCATATGTCTGGATATGGGGCAGTCAATCAAGCTCAAGCAAGTTGAACTTATTCAAACAACGCTTTATCATGACCCTGGCATTCAGAGAGTGAATGAAAGCCATCTCCCTAATAAAGACAGTACATTATTCCTGACTCTCTGGAGGGCATGCTGCTTCTCTGCCTTGATGAAAAGATGCTACCTTGGCAAATAACGAAGTGAGCTTCTTTTTTAGACTCTGCTGCCGTCACTCAATTATGCACTGCCTTTTCAAACGAGGTCTTTGTGAAGCTTCAGCTCTAATGCAGCACATTCATCCGCCTTTGCTTTAAAAGGGAATGCAGTCATTTCTGCGTGTTCACTGTTTTTTTCCCCCCTTTTTATTTTTTTAAAATAATCTGTCATGGCAAATTCAGATGACTCTCCCTTATGTGAAGATGGAGAAGTGTTGACTACTTTCTCTTTCAAGGGCGTTTAGTCTGCTATCATTGGTGAGTTTCAGCACACATGTCTCTCCTGGGAATTATGCTTCAAAGTGGCTGTTCTCGACATCGGAAATTCATAAGTGGGTATGCTGAAGGACATGACATGTTATACAAACATGACAGTTTGGGAAAAAAAAAAATTTCCCTCCGCTTCGAGTCAACATTTACTGAAAGAGTCAGCTGGTGTGTTGCATGATCCATTTTTATTGATGCTTCATATTGATACACTGTTGTGTGTGTTTACTCACAGATGGAGACAAGGTAAACTGTCCTTACTGGCAAACCAGATTGTAAATGTTTAATATGTACTGTGTGTATATTCATGTAATGTTCGATTTAACTGCAGCTACTGTTTCTTCCTCATATGATTTGTTTTCAAGCACATCATAGTGTGTGAAATGTATTTAAGTGTTATAAATGTAAAGTTTTCACTCTGATAGAGATAAAGCAGCCATGAATACGTCATTAAATAACAGCATAGAGGTTTTAGCTGAAAATTTAGTTGAAATTTAGTCAGTAGTGGAGAGGAAAGTCATGTAAAAGACTACAATCTTTATAAATTCTTTTCCTTTTTCAGGTAGTTGCATCACGAGAAATTGCTGAAGTGGACGATTCAGATAAGTGAACAGTTTCCATAGTAGAAAGCACCAGTCTCTGCTGCATCGCACTGACTGACAGCTGCACACGCCTGATGTGTCACGACGTGTCATATAAGACGCTATATCTTCTGCCTCCGTCCTACTTTCTAGTAAACACAAATGGATCGACGATTATATGCTGCCATTGTTTTCTGTCATCAAGCAAACAATTAATCAGACAAGTACACACTCAAGAGCCTCATGCGCCGGTTTGTTGTGCCCAGCATGCATTTAGGTGTATTGGTGGTTCTATCAATAGCAAACTGTGCCATGCCTCCAACGCTAAACACTCATTTAGACTACTAGTCCTCAGCTATGGGAAACTATGCCTCACACAGAGAGCTCAGGTAGAACATCAGCCCCCCACTGATGACCACACAGTGACTTCAGACTCTGAGGAAAAGTCACAGCCAAACATTAGCCTCTCTGCTGTACCAATAAATACTGAATTCAAGTGCAAGCTCATACAAAGAGCCAGTGGAAGCATGAGTAAAGACTGTTTTTATCACCCGAAAACTTGATTTGAGTCAATAAAACAAGTCTGTTTTCTTAAATATTGTGATCACAGGAACATTATTTGGCATGTTACTTTATGATCACAGCAAAACAAGCTTATTTGATGAGAAAAAAAAATTCTCAAAGGTGTTACTTTACCTGTTTTAGCAGCTCGAGTTAGTGAGATGAATCAGGTTCATTTCTGAAAAGGGTTTAAATCAGGTTGCAAACAGCACTCATGGGCTTATTATTGAAAAGGCAAAAAAACAAAATCTTTTTTTTTGCAGCTGCTTGAAATGAAGATAATGAATGCACAGAGAAAGCAAGCATGAGCATTTATGACTCACGACACGCCACAGTACAGTAAATTAAAATCAGTAAATAAAGTGTTTGCTGGAGAGCATCAAGTGTTAGTTAATAATATCACATATGGATATGCATATTAAAACAAATGTGCTCAAAACATAATGATTAAAAATGGCTGTTTGATGATTCTGCCAGCTCAGGCTTGCGTCATTAATGAACTAATGGTACATTTCTAATAAACACCAAGTACTTACATGTCAGTTTTGTATAATGATGTTCTATCTTACCAAAGGGGGAAACAAATATGGTAAGAAATGGTTGCAAGGCTATCATTATGTAGACATTCTTGGTATCAAATTAGTAAAATGCACAAAAATAGTAACCAATGTGCAAATAAAAAGGCTAAAAATGACATTTATAAAATGCTAATTCGTTTTGGCTATTACATTTTGCAGGAAATGAAATTGAAATAGGGGCTGAAAGCAATGATTACATTGGCTGTTCTTTAATCTTCTACCTCTTTTCTCAACAAATTGATTGTTATAGTCTAAACATACTGAAAAATGGCTTTCACATTTCTCAAAAGATCACGGTAATGCCTTTAAATTAAGCATTTAAGGGGAAATGGCTTGTGAATTTTGGCATATTTGCCTGAAAAGTGACTGAAACAATTAATTATCAAATAACCTTTTTAATTTAGTTAACTTCTGCAGGATTGACCTTAGATACTTATCTTTGATTTTGGACATCGATCAATAAACATACAATGCCAGAAAATCCTCTGTGTACACAGGTTTTTAGAATAGTCATGAATTATTCTGTGAGCACATCCCATAAATAACACACTGATTAAAACTAAGCCTCTATCATGAGCTTAAGCCTGTGAGGTGAATTCTTTAACACTATTTTTTATTCTCCAAGCTTAATTACAGATGCATCATGCCTGCTATTTATTATGCATCTATTTTTGTCAATTAGCGGTAATCAAACACTATGAGGTAAGATTATGTGGAGCCAACAGAGCATAGTGGTATTTATCTCACCGCTGAGATAAGGGTGAAGCATTTCTGTGGAAAATGTGAGGAGTTAAAGAAGAAGCAGTGATGGGAAAGAGTCAAGGCTGGAATAACAGTAGTGGGAAAAGTTTAACTGGCATGGCTGGGCGCAGACGGAGAGCTGATCCAGCGTGCAACGTTGCCCCTTTGTTGTAACTGAGCTCTCATGTTTATTCATTTTGGCATCATGGCCAAGAGGTCAACAGAGGTGTGTTTACAGAAATTTCCCAATTCCCATAATGGTATGCGGGCAAGAGATACTATCATAATACAAGGAGGCAGCCAAGTGCAAGCCATTAGAGGTCTCCTAATCTAACAGCTAACTTGCCGGAATTAGCATAAAATTATATCATCTACGTTTTTCAAGTGCCTTTGAAACACTTTTGGTTTGCATAGCTGAAATGCTTTGTTTAAATGCAGTGTTTAAACACTCACGCGACCTTTGGCTGACCTCACACAATCAGTCTAACAACTGGTGATGTGACCTTTGTGCTTTTGGTCGACAGGAGCAGATCTGAAGATGCTTCACCTGGCTACACCCCCCCGAAAGCATAGATATAGCACAATGGCCATTGGTTATTTTGGACAAATGTCACCCTCCCTGCAGCCAACCGTGTCAACCTTCCCCCCCTCTGACAGTCAGGAAGTGCGAGTTCACCGTGAGGCGCTCGCATCCCTCTGATTCTCTTCCTGAGCCCTGCGGCATCAAACAGCTCATACCTCGCTGCTTGTTTAGCTTCACACTCAGTAAATACAGTGAACTCTCAATTAAAAAAAACATACAGAACACAGTTAATCACTTCAATATTCATGCATTAAAACACACACCCCTTTTGATACAACGCAGACGCCTTGGTACACACCTATTGACACAAAACAACATCTCTGATATCTATACCAACACCACACACTCCTCTAGCAGCACCATCTTTCTTCAAATGTCATATGTGAAGTGTTCATGTCCCAGGGACAATGAGAGGTATAGGGTTTCCTGGCAAGACTTAGCAGCAACCAAACTTAGAACTGACTCCCTAAGGATGTTGGTATGTGTGTGTGTGTTTGTATGTGTGTCTGTGTGTGTGTGTTCATCTGTTGATAGGTGGGAGATACACACCAAACAGTAAAATTAGCTTCTTGCCAACAGCCTTTGACAGTATGTTCCAGTTATATCCTTCCTGTGTTGCAGAGGTTAAAATACCAGACCACAACACACACACACACACACACACACACACACACACCTCATCTAATAATAAGAGATAGTTTTTTCCAGTATGTTAAAAGAGTGCTAAGAGTGTCCATTTGAAGTCAGAAGAAAGACTTAGAGTTAATTCTTAGAGTTCTTGGTTGCTGTGGTCATCCCTCCTCCTCATTCTGGCCTTAAAGGGATCTTAAATGAGCACAGCCAACCAGTGAAAGATGGAGCACATAAGCTGGAGTCCTTGTACAAATATTTATTTCCAAGTACAGTCAAAGCTACTATCTAAATCACCTAACAGTTATTTGTTAAGTAAAATTTCCTTTCTTTGTTTCCCCAAAAAAGAGCAAACTCTTTATCTACTTCTGGATTGACACAAAATTAACTAACAACTATTTTGATAATTGATTAGTTGTTTGTTTCTGAGCAAACATGCAAAAAAATACTTAAATGAAAATATTTTTTGCTTTTTAGTCATCAGCTATTACAATATGGAGAAATGATGACAGCAACCAATCAGATTCTCTTTATGAATACAGGGGAATGTAAATATTCTATTGACACTGACTCATTAATAATCCAAACATACCTTAATATTTGGACTCAATATGCACAATCCAATTGAGAAAAGCATTGAGGCTAGGTTTAAAATGTGCTTTTAGAAAAAGAACAAGTTTTGCCAACTAAGGCTTCAAGTCCATACAGCCATTTTTCTGTATTGATGAGAGAGCTTATGCAGAAAAATGCGGTCACTAAGAGAAAAAAAACCTTGCACCAAGCATCATTTTTTATAGTGCTCAGACTTTTTTTTGTGTGCTCACTCTAAGTGCTTGTAGTTGAAAATCTCTACACTTTTCAGAGAGGCGTTGGTGTCGTCACTTATGTACCTTTTTTGGGTAACAAATCATGTAATATATGGGGCTGCACTCGTCACCCTGGTAACCAAGAAATCTGAAGAGAGGCTTGTTCTGCCCGGCTATGTCTGTCTCGACCTTTGGGATACGTCAGACAGAAAGCATTACAAAAGAGAAAGAAAAACCCATTTGTGGGAGTGGATCAGAGAGACACTGAATGATGCCTGTGAGTAATGCGCTTTTTTCACCCTGTGTGTTGTTAGCTTGTTGTTAGCTGCGGAGTCAACTATGTTAACGTAACAAAGCCCACATGCAGCTTTTTTTATTTCACCTCACAAATGCTTCATCCCAGTGCCATTCCACTTAACAAAATGCTATGTAGACACCGGCTCTGACATGACCAAGTGCAGCAGACGGACGAACAAAAGAATGGCCTTGCACACTGATCTAATGTTCTCAAACGGTGTTTGTTCTCCCAACAGATTAACTGTTGACCGTCAATTTATGTGGTGATAATAATGACCTTACGGGGAAGTTATGGCAGTATGTAGCAAGAGCTTTGACATCATTTTGGAGCCATTGTTAGCAGCATCAAAGGAGCAGAAAGCTAGCCTAACCGCTCAATGATAGCCAGGGGTTTTTGGGTCAATAAGATATCACCAAGTATTTGCAGGACATCTCCTTCCTTTCAAACACTTTTACTTAATCTTAAATTCACAAACATCTATTAGAGTCATTCCAAAGCTGGTTAAGCACCATGACACCAAGACCTTGCATCTTGGACCCCGTGAAAACACAAACTCTAAAAGGTTTCGATTTATGGGTTAATGGTACTAAAATGAGGTGTGCTGCCTCGTCTCACTGAAGTCCCTGTCGTCTGCAATGGCACTCATGACCGATGGAAGGAAATGACAAGATCCACTCGTGTTAATGCGGCGCTATCAATCACATCAACCTTTCCTGCAGAATATCTGGGCTGTTACACAAATAGAGGGGAGTGTGGAGAATGTCAGAGTAGAAGAAACAAAAGAACTGCCAAATAACACAGAGCAGGACACAACAGACCTCAGTGTGAGCTTATCGTAGCTTATCATGAGGTACTGTGGGTGGTCCGTTTGCTTTGAAGCGGACTGGGACCCTACTTTTAAGGCAATCTGTCCACACCACTATTTGTTTCATAGCGTTCAAAAAACGAACCATCCAACTCTGCAATCACATCTAGACATCTTAGATTTGAGATGTCCTTTTATTTTATGGCACAAGTGTTGTATTTTCCGTCCTTTTAAGGCTGCATTACAGTGAAGCTCCAGCTGTTCTAATATTTGCCTTTACATGGTTGGTCACTACGTCCACATTAATGATGATTATTTGGCAAACATCCCATCGTGTTACTATTTACTATAGGCGCTTTCAGTTTTCCCTACAATATTGTGTAGAATCAATATTGAGATAAAAAAAATACCAAGATATTTGATAATATTTGTACTTCCTATTTGTAGTATATCAACAAGAACAATCTAAAATGAAAGAATCCAATGGAAATTATTTTGTTCTTGAAATGTGTAAGTAAATTTCATCATCAAAATCCATGAAAAAGAAAGATCTTTATTGTTACAGCCATTATAGTATGCTATCAGTAAGAGATCACATTTCCATGTATGAGATAATATCCTGGAAAACAAGTGAAACATATTACAAATATTGACTGCAAGAGATGTGAGCTACACGTCATATACTGCATTTGCATACTTAAGCACACAGACTCACACACACAAAGCTAAGGGACGAGTTCGTGTGTACAAACCGTCAGTCATCTCTAAGTGAGCGAACTGTGAGGCAACATTACTGACAACACCAGTGTGTGTTTGCAGTATCATAAGTGAGACGTAATCACCTTTAGTTTATAGTGGATACTGTTTTACACGATGAAAAAACACACCCATGGCAAGGAAAAACAAACAGCCACACCAAAATAAACAGACACACAGTGAGGCAGACTTGCACAGGTAAATACACTCCAACCTGTCTATCATGTGATTACCACAGCTTTCATCAAAGTAAAGCACAAAGAGGTGAAAGATGCAGCAGCTCTTCTCAAACAAATGCCACAGAACATTTCATCAGTTTTGTGAATTTATCAAACAAATTAATCCTCTCAATATGTTTAAAGTAAAAAATAATAAATAATAATAAAGCAAAATTCTACAAATGAATACAAATTTGAGGCTTTTACCTCTTTAAACTTGTGAGCTTAAAAAATTATCATTTTAAAACATCACAGTCTGCACCACACATTTCACAGCTTCCTGCAGGTAAAGTGGCACTCATGCGATAAAAGCTACTTTTCAAAGTAACGTGGAATTTCATTAGAAGATGTAGCTTATATATAGCGCACTTAATCGCTAAAATTGAAACCCAATTGCTCTTACCTGAGACCCTGTTACTCTCTATTTCTTCCTCTGTCCTCTTATCTTTGCCCTGCTACTGTTACTATGTCTCCTGCACCTAAAATTAAGGCATATTCATAACAAAATGAGGCAGATGCAAAGATCTTGCTAAGACTCTGTTGTGCATCCAAACAGCTAATGTGTCAGATTAACATAATAGTGCACACTGCCATTTCTTATACATTGTTTAAGTAAAGCTACTGTTAAATTAGTAACAGCCATCTGTTGTGTAAGTGATAATTTCTCTGAGTGGTTACTTAGGGCAATTACAGTAATTCATGTTCAGTAAATGTAATGATGATTTAATTGCTCTCATATTGTTGGTACTGTATATTCTGTGCCTTTGAACATAAAGCTGCAATAACAGTATTATCTCTTTACATAGTGCATTATTGAATTTAGTTTTAGTGAGATTTTTGCATTGAATTATTCATTTGAAACGTCACCTCTTTTGCCTGTGACATCCATCGACATGTGTTTTTTAATGCAGGGATGCGGCATGGCAGTAGAGTATGTTAGCACTGCATTGTGATTGTGTAAAATGGTTCATACAAAGTGGACAGAAGGGATGACTGCTTGGGCCTTAAGGGAAGCTGTCACTTGCACTTAACACACTTAGCCTACATGTGTATTTTAATGTGTCAGACCATGTGACAAGTGAGATGCAAGATGAAGTTGTCAATAAAGCTGCGGCACCAGTCCATTGTAGCAATACAGAAGCTGAAATACATATTGATCCCAAGAACATCATGTTACATGAGAAAAGTGAGGGTATGACCGAAATAGAAATAGCCTCATTTACTGTACAGACAGGATCGCTCTCCAGGGTTTGCTTTTCAAACAAGTCGATCAATACTGCGGAAGGTGAAAACGTACATATATCACGTGTGAATATAGAATAACAGTAAGCTTCAAAATCTGTTAAACTAATGGTAGAACCAGGAGGTGATGAACACCACATCTGGTGGCTGTGCTGTGGGAAGAACAGGTCTTTGATTGATCAAACCGGGACATTAATGGTCACTGCTCAATAGCCATGTTCCCAACATTGAGAGGCGCTTTGGAGGAGACACATGTATCGATATCGTTGTGTGGATGTGTGTCACAGTCCGTATATAAGGGAGAAAGTAAGACCATGAGAAGGGTGGATGGATGTTAAAAAAAAGGAGGGGTGAAGGATTGATTTTCGTCCTTTCTCCTCTCCATCTCACTTGAGATCTTTATGAACTTGCATCCTTGTCCCCTGTTGTCCCGCCCTCATTCCTATGGCGACTTGACGACAGAGATGAGCAGCAGAAAAAAAGGAATTTCGTCTAAAAGGAAGCCTGATGAATTGCTGTCCTTCTCTTTCCCTGTGGAGGGGGTGGGTGTGTGTGCGCTGAGAGAGACAGAGCACAGGGGTTGGGCGAGGAGTGTGACAGTGGCTAAAAATAACCATGTGTGTGTAGGCTGTGTGTGTGTATATAAATTTATATATGTTTGTGATGCGGCGTCTAATCAAAGCCAATCTCCACTCCTTGTTTTCTTGCTGCGCACACACACACACACAGACACAGACAGAGACACACAATTCTGAATTACATATACAAACACAACTAAACACATTTGAATACCCTTATTAAAAATCCCCCCCCTCCCCGCCCCCTGACACAGGCATGTGAGTGCTGATCACACTGACTTTCCTTTGGTTGCTGCCCATGCGTCTCCTCCACAGGGCATTTCACTGAGCTCTCTGGAACTAGAAGAGACAAGCCCCCATGTTCTGACTGGGGGGCTGAGGCTTCCAGCTCAGACAGAATTAACCAACTCTAGCTCTCGTCTCTCTCTCTCTTTTTTTTCCCTCCTCCTCCTCTCTATCCACCCCCGTCCTCTCCCTTCGTCAGTTTTGCTAAACCGAAACGTGATCCGTTCCGCTCAGAGTTGAAATTAGAGGATTCATCAACTCATATGCTAACGTAGAAGTTATTTTTTTGGAAAAATGTGCATGCACCTGCTGAGGGCCAGTGCAGCCAAGCCAAGCTAGAGTCTACGCCAAGAGCAGCGCTGATAAAACATTCCCCCTCGTCAAGTCCAGCACAGCAACATGCCATGGCAGATGGTGTGACATTCAGCCTCTGTCAACAGAACAGGGAGAACAGAGTGAGGCACAAGAGGACATAAGAGGCAGTGATGGAGGAGAGAGAAGTGAAAGAGAGGAGAGAATCAGGTGAGAACAGAAGAGAAAAGTGTCAGGGACACTGAAGAGAGATTTGATGTTGAGTAAGAGCGCCACCATGTGGGCCACGTGGTCCGCCTGCAGGCTCTGCAGAGCCAGGCAGAGACAGAAAGAGACATGTCATTGATTTTCCACACAGTCAACAAAATGATTTTTGTCATGCAGGGTAAATACACAGCCTCCCATTGTAATTTCTCCAAAATACACACATGCATGCACAGTCACACACTCATAACCAAATCCCTGCAGAGCTCTACCTGGCAACTGCATGCAAACAGGATTTTTTTTTTCCCTCTGTCTCACACAAAACAACATGTTTGCCTGCCTCAAAATCCTGAGTCTATTTACGCCAGACACACAGTGTGAAAAATTAAGAAACAAAACACCTGAAAATGTGACGAGACGTGTGCTGCGAACAAGAATCATCCTGCTGTTTAGCAAAAAAAAAAAAAAAAAAAAAAAAAACCTACCAAAAAACTCAGTGAGCACTGGGAGGAATGTGTTTGTGAGCTGTACAGATTAATCAGCATAAATTAAAGTCAGCCACCAAACCCAGCCATGTTGAACTACATTTTTGTGTCTCCACATCAATTTTTTTTTTTTTTCAACAATAATCCCTGTGTGGGTGGCTGCGCTGGCTAAAGGCGCCTATCATGTGGCTGTGACGTCCTCTGTTTGATTCCAGACGAGGACCTTTGTCACATGTAATTTGCCTCTCTGTCTCTCTCTGTCTCTAAGCTACCAAAAAATTACAGAGCTACCAAAGAATTACAAAGAGTAAAATACTTTTCATGCCTCACCTATGATCCCGAGCTTCAGATAATGTCTGAGGGAATAATTAGTGTATATAAGCTGCAAAAAATGAGGCTTTTTCCATGAAAAATGGAGCTCAACCTTCCATAATTAAGTGAAGATCCAGCCTCAGCCCTTCAAGTTGTGTGTTTGTTTAAAAGGAAGAGCAAAGAGAAAGAGAGCATTATCTTTGCATGAAGGCAGCTGGATCACTTTCAAGTCTCAACAATATGGGGTATAATTCAGCTGTCTAAGCTCATCCCATAATGTACTGCAAATAAGAAATGCCATTATATATATATATAAAATTTGAAGTTAAGTGCAAAAAAAGCAAGCCAAATGAGAGTCTAAACTCCTGCAATTCATAATGCAAGATTCTTATTGATCCTAAAATATTGTTGTGACAATAGACAGCAGGTTTGTCTATTAAATAATGTGAATATCTGGATGCACTGTGGAAACACAGCACTAAAAAACACACACACAATACTGGAAATGGGACAAATTTTTCCTTTGAAGATGATGCAAACACCCTTTTGACTGCATAACAGAAAAGGGTGACCATGTCCCTAAAGATTCAGGGAGCAGTTGCTCAGAATCCAAAATCCTGTTCTTTTTTGTCCCAAAAATTATGCTAAATCTGGGTTTTAATTGGTTATAGCCTGATTAAACATTAAACACTGATTATTTTTACCAGCCACAGGTAAAGAAAAAATAACTATACCTTCCCCTTTTGAGTCCTTTACCCTCTTTTCCTCCATCTGCTTCCGTTGCCCCTCTTAAACAGCCAAAGCAAATGCTCTTAATTAGATTTTAATTGGACTAATATAATGTCTCAGATTAATGCAGCCCACAGTGAAGTCTGTTCATCGATTTAAGCCGGGCGCAGCGTGGGGGTCGTTATGCCCCCCTCAATGGGTGACAGAGAGAGAGAGAGAAAGAGAGAGAGGTGTGTGTTTCTGCTTTTGTGTGTGTTTTGTAATTGCAGTGGACGAACCTCATTAGCATTTTAGCAGCAAGCCTGATGGGGAGGCAGACTCACCAGATTGGCTAATGACAGAGATGAGATAATTTACACACAGGGTGAGGGTGAAGGCTTTCCTCCAGGCTTACGCAATGTGTGTGATCTCCGTGTTACTTACCCCTACCCCCTACCCCCTACCCTCTAAACATGCATACTGTACACTGGAATTTAAAAAAAAAAAAAAAAAAAAAAGAGGACACTGAAGGTAAATGCTAACCCAAGGCAATTAGCACAAACACTACAGATTGACTCTGACAGGTGCCACATTGGACTAAAGTAACTATCCAATATTCTAATATCACTATAAAGGGTGTTTTTTTAACCAAGAAAGCCTGTGTTGCCCCCAGTGCAGTGGGTTGGCATTAAAGTTGGGTGACACACTGAATATATAAATACAAAAACAATAAAAAGTTTACTAGAAACACCATCATGCTGTTTTCCTTTGTTTTAGCACATATTAAACTAATAAGATTAACCATGTTGGGGGAATATTTTGAGGTTTTGGAAAATACCCTAACTTGATGTTTAACACAGTTAGATGAGATCAGTAACTGCTAACATAAAGGCTCCAGCCCCCAGCATGTTAGCTTAGCATGAGCATTATTGAGCAAAAAAAAGCTATTTGTCATTTTTTTAACTTTAGTTTTTGTGCAGATTAAACAGAAAAATGTTAGAGGTGCTGTTTGGTTTACCTGGTTATCTATAGTCAATGCTAAGCTAATGGTTGTTCTCTGTTTCCAGGCTTTGTTTGACTAAGCTTTCAGATTCCTGGCTTTAATTGCATATTTGTTAGCCATATAAGCTAACTAGCTGCTGGTGGTAGCTTCAAATGACCAAATTGACTCTTCAGATGGAGCTAGCTTTGCCTAAATGTTTTAAGTCTGTGCTAAACTTAGCTAACCACTACCTGGCTGCCTGATATGTAATTGACATTGTTATCAATGATCAGCTGTATGCCCAATTCCCAAATTTTGAACTATTCCTTTAATTGGTGAGCTATGGCAGGCAGATTTCTATGCTTGTAGACAGAACAAAGCTAACTATCATTCCCATTTTCAGCTTTCATGCTAAGCTAAACATGCCTCTCTCTCGCTGTTGCTTCAAATTTTTACAGGAGGATATAAGTATCGAATCAGCCATCTTAAGTAATCATGACAAGAGAGGAAAAATGTCCAAATATTCATGGAATTTATCCAAATGAGATAACAAGTGAGCAGGAAAAAATCTGAATAAGACACATCTTGTTCTCTCTCCATAGTTTTTTTTTTTTTTTTTTTTAAATGGTAGGATGACTGACAAGACAGGTAACAAAGGGTTCAGGATGAAGGATAAACAGAAAGAGAGGGTACACGTGATGAATGACGACAAAGCAAGCAGAGAGAGAGCACTGAAAGCACTTTCAAGGCTGCCTCTGCTGGCATTGAGTGAGGCGTCTCTGCTGCAGCTTTAAAATGCTATTAGATGAACCAAATTGACTGAATTTCCGAACCAAAGCTGGAAGAGATGAAAGAAGCAACTGCAGGACATAGTTAGAGTGAGTCATGGCTGTCTGCACGACACAGCAGATCAAACAGCCTCTTTATTCTTCCACCTGACCAAGCTGTTTAAGTTTACTGTATACCACCCAGTGACTGAGTGATATTCACACGGCTCTTAGTGGTCGTTTTAACCTACTTGCCCTGCCAGATAGGTGAGGCAGAACAACAAAATGAGGGCTAAAATGCCTGGGTGTATCATACAGCATGATTTGTAGTATTGTATATATTTTGGATTATCCATTTAAGGCTACACACTCATTCAAGGACTAAACTTTTGTAACTTCTTCAGTTGACAGTATGACTGGTTATATAAAAAAAATTAAGCTTTTGCTTTAATTTTAGTTTTGTGGACTCCTAATGTTATTTTTTTGACCAAATGTCCATTACCAGTTTTAAATATTATAAATACATTATGATAATAAAATCTACATCTTAGATTTGCTGATATCAATCCACTCTAAAATAGCATGTTTCTTATTAACAGCAGAGACATTGTGTTTACTGTTCATTATTTTTAACTAACTGTTGTAAAAGAAACATGCTATTTTAGAGTGGATT
>JAPZDV010000015.1:11692639-11713798 GCA_029814665.1 Acanthurus lineatus
CCTTCCTGAGAGGGGCAGCGTCCCACTCTCATGCGCAGCGTGCCGCTTTTGTGCAGCTGCCAAAGCTGGACAAACTCATCCGGCATGGCATGCAACAGTGTGTGGGGCATGGCGTTATCGTAGTAATGGTGGCTGATTGGTTGCTTGTCCAGGCCGACGGAAAACGGCCAGAAGCCGTAAATCGTCACTTCCTCACACAGCCCCAAGGCCAGGCTTACCAAGTAGAGCCCCGTGGAGAGGCGTCTGGCGTGCACGCTGCGAGCCTTCCAGAATTTTCCCACGTTGAGGAGGAATTCAGGGTTGGCAAAGAGCATTGTTAGGTTGGAGGATGTGTCTGCCAGGGCGTAGTACGTCCGCAGTGATGGGTCGATGCCAGAGTTTGTGGTGAAAGCTGGCATGTAGACGTAGCTGGAGCCGTAGACCTTCATACTGTCCACAAAAGCTTTTCTCGACCACAGAAGGCTCTGAAACCTAAGAGACAAGGTGATGATGAGATCATCTGGTCTTGTGGCGTAATGATTAAGAGCACACTTTTGAAGAACCTTGGTACCACAATGGTTTGCTCCCACATGACCGTAATGACACTGGTTCAACTCCAAGCAGTGACCTGTGTTGCCATGTCACCCCCTCTTTCTCCTCACGTCTCTGTCTGCCTCTTAGCTGTAAAACTATCCAATAAAACTAAAACATCCCCCAAAAAACAGTCTGTTTTAAAAGACAGCTTTACTTATCTGCAAGGCTGTCTGCTAGTGCTTCATTTTCTGCCACAAGTTTCATGTGCTGTACCCCCGAACAGACTGATTCTGGTCCTGTTTTACACCCTTAAATCGTTTTTTATTTAATTGCTTTTTTTCCTTTTGCATCATGTCTTAATCTTTTTAAGCACTTTAACTTTTCTTGTTCAAAGCTGCAACATAATTACTAATTCATATTTCAATTTCCACTCATGTCTTCCTAAAAAATCTATATGTACACTTTGCTTTTAAACACCCAAAATGTAATTTCCACCTCTAAATGTCCATAAGTTCTAACGATAAAAGCAAAAGACATATTTTTATGAGTTAGGTGGGGATCATGAGATTTGTTTATTCAACTGTTAAACAGAACCATAGTACATGAAATGTTCACAGATGAAGAGATGCATTAAAGTTTTTTTTAGGTTATGTTTAGTCCTATTTGCTTCCTTCTTCGCTTTCTGACTTGTTTTACTGCCTTTACTACTTCTGACTTACTTTACTTCTCAACAAAATAAAACACAGTATAACCTTGAATACAATTACAGATTTCTTGTCGGAAAATGTGTAAGAAAGATTTGAGTTGCACAACTCAACACAATAACATATCAATTTGCAGACATTTTCATGAAAAGAATTGATTTTAAATTTGATTCTGAAGCTTAAAAAAAAAACTGATTACCTTTCCCTGATGATGCTGGGGTTGATGGTAACCAGATGTGTTCTGGTTCCCACATCCTTTACATATTCCTTTGAAAGTGGTGGAAGGTTACACCTACATGAGCAAAGCAAACATGCTACATTTAACATTATTAACATAAATGTACACACACCCCATATACACAATGTACTAAAAATGATGGCAATGGTAATTTTAATATAACTTAAGCCCTTAAAGTATAAACTTAAGTCAGTATTGTCGTTTTCTTCCTGATTCCACTTAATTATGACAGTGATGTGGTTTTGTTTCAGTGGAACTAGAAAGTAAAAGGAAATTTTAATTACAATGCAGGTAGTAAAAGCAAATAGGCTTGCTGGCTGTTCCCAGATTCAAACTATTTATAATCCCCAAACTAATATTATTTTTTTAAATAATAAAATTACTGTTTTGCATCACATCACAGTGACACACATTTATGATGCAGTATCAGATTGAGCGATATGGATATAGAGGCCTATCTGATGCAACTTATGCAAACGAACTTCCATAAAAGACTTCATATACATGAATGCAAAGAACCCAACCCAGTTCCTTGTTTCTCACCGCATGATGAAGTCGGCTTTGTCAATATCCCGTCCACAACTGCTGTTACGGAGGATGCCGCCATTGCCAACAATCGCACACTTCTTCAGGGGAAGCTTCAAAGGGTTGTCCTGGACAAAAATGAACATGTAGCTCTGTTAGCATACACACAGACACAACCAACTGGATGTAAACACACAAAGCCACTCGCACACATGAACGAAAACAAATATTATATTTCTCTCAAGTCGGATCTAAAAATTGAGGCAGATGCATGAGATCCCTTTTGTTCAACAGAGTGCAGAACCTCAGCCTTAAAGCCTCATCCAGATGTTTTCAGCATCCTTTTAAGGCATCTTGTTGCTATAACAGACCCTTTCTCTCTTATCACATCTTAATAAGGACTCCACTCTCAGAATACAACACCAATAATCCTCTCTCTTTTAAATCTGCTTGCTTCCACCCTGTCCACATTACAGATCAACAAGGACCCACGTTAAAAACCACGGTACCCACACACACTTCTTCATACCTGTACAAAGAGGTTGTAGGTTTCTTTATTAACAGTGTGCCAGCTGTGAAATTCGCCATCAAACCACAGGACCTTGCCAAGTGGCGAGTTCTCTTTGGTCACTGCAAACATCCTCCGTAGATCGCAGCACTCTGTCAGCAGCTTCCTGTGCAGAGAGGATGGGGGGGCATCTTAGTATGAATTGGATTGAATAGGACAGCAAGGAGACAGGCTATGATAATATCATAATATATTGCCAAAAGACAGCCAGAATACTATGTGTGTTGCTATGATAAGACAAAGAACGAGCTGTGTAAGGTCCAATGCTGAATGTCAGAGGAAATAATCGCCAAGAAGCAACTGGATTCTTTGCATAAGGTCTTAATTTATATCAGTTCCTAATTAGATTTGATTCCAGATTTGATTATTTATCTGATCAAAAAATTGATATCAATACCAATTTTGCTTGGATATGAAAGATTTTGAGAGAATCAATGTCATAAATTGTACCAAGAACACTCTTTACTGAAAAACAATATTTTTCTATATTAAGAATTCAATTAAAATGCATTTGAAGATGGTGTTAAACTCTTCAAATGCGGAAATAAATAGAACATTTTTAGGACTCAAGCATCTAATTCATAAGTTTCAGCAGTGAAAGAAAAACAAAGTATCTGTTTTAGACGTATGTATTGCAACAGAGGAAAATAAGAATTCTACCACTCTTTATGAAACACGGACTGCTCCAAATCAAAGCACAGAAACTTGAGACACACCTGTACAAATCGATTCCCGTCTGGTTCTTCTGCCATACTTCCCCCTGCCTCAGCACCTCTGCCTCTATATTTTCCTCTTGAGAAAACCTGTGGCCGGGAAAAATGTAGAGCCAGCAGAGGACCACAGTGCTCAGAGCGACCAACAAGGACAACTTTCCGCGGGTGCATCGCATCCACACCTTTTCCCCTCTAGCCCGTCCCATGGCTGAAAACAACCAGCGCAAGCACATCCAAATCCAAATCGGTGCGGGCTCGGTTCAATTCTGCGCTCTCTGGAAATCCGTATCTTGGGTGAGAGGTAGTCTGTTACGGGGTTATATGACTCAAGTATCTGTCTGGAAGTTTGGTTTTATGCTATTGGGAAACTGAGGAAGAGAGGCGGGGGCACCTACAATTGCAGCACCTTCAGCTGCTCGTTAGGTGCACTTTGTCCAGAATAGACGTGATAAGTCTAAGTAATGATAAGTAACAACTTGTTTTTATAGACGGGTACAACCCCCCCAGTCAGCTAATTACCACAGGTTTCTGCTACCAAACATTTTCTTTAGTATGGTAAATTTCCCATGACACGCTGTAAACAGCCGCTGGACGGGTTAAACCTCTGAATAACAGATAATTACTGTCATAAACACAAATTTACAATTTACAACAAATAGACGGAGATTACAGTGGGATTAAATACAAATACTGACAAAAAACATGCAGATGTTAGTTTTGGAGCAGAGAAATTCAGAATCACGACACGCACAGATTTCTCATTTCATCCTAAAACACCACAAATAAGCGGAAACCGTAAAGAAGAGGAAGGTTTTTTAAATCTTCACAAGAGAAAGAACTTTTCTAATCTTTACTAGAGGAAGGACTTTTTTTAATCCTCATGAAACGATAGACTTTTTTAGAATTTTCGTGTGAATTTTAGTTTCTTAAGCTCAGGTAAACTTGTGCATTGACACAGCAGATAAATTCTGAGACATTCCCATCTTTGCTAAAAGAAGGGGTTTCTTGTGTCGTCGCAGGCGCGTCAAGTATGCACAAACAGTACAAGTCAGAACGGAAAATTTTCTTCAAAATAAAATCACGTACATATCACACACTTCCTTATGTATTATTGTATAACAAATGAAACGCTTTATAAGCTCCGCCCCCTAAGTACCGTCGCTAAGCCTGCAGGCTGCGCATTTAGCTAAAACAATAACAAAGGCAAATTTGCACTTGAATATTCACAATATTACGTTATATAATGAATATTAGCAATTAATAGGTATATGTGTCCACAACCGGACACCGCAAGTTACTATTGTCCATAATTTATGATGTATTTTATGCATGTTTAGTAATCTACATGTACAATTTCATGTGTTTACATAAACATTTAAATGTCTAATTACAACATTAAAGTAATTTTCATAAGAGCAAGCAGTAGGAACACTTAAATTGCGATCGGGCGATGATCATCCTCTCGGAAGTTCTTTTGATTTTTTTCACTTCACTGCTAAAACCCTGTATTCTTATGAGTGCACAGTATTTTATTTTGAAGGAAGTAAGCTTTGTCCGGTTATGGACCATATTAGTACATGGTCAAAACAACGGCGTTAGCGCCTTTTAATCAACTCTGAGGAACACGGGGCAAAAGTAAATAATTAAAACGTTATAATGCTGGAAAAGTGAGAAGGTAGACTTAATATTACAGTAGTGTTTTGACTGTAAACATTTCATTACCATTTTTATTGGTATAAAAAGGGAAATTTTCATAGAATGTTAGCATGCTAGTGTCCGGTTGTAGACACATATGCTAGCTAGTGCAAGCTAATGCAGACGAACCATCAGTTGAAAACATTGTCTTCAATTATTTTTTAAATGTTTTTGTGTTGCAGCCTTTTAATTTTGATATTGGAGACCAGAAAAATGCTCCTCAATTGTACTCAGAGCTATGAGGAATAAAAAAACTGAAGCTGAAACCGTATGCTTTAGGCACTGATCATTTCATGTAGGACATGTCAACCCTCAGAAGTGAAGCAGAAACATTTTTATTGCCCCCTGGTGTCTGGTTGCAGTAAAGACCATAACAACCATGTAAGCAGATTGTACATGGGCCAAAGTAAAAGCCAGAAGTACATGTTATTTTTATAAAGTTGTTATAAAGTTGTTTTTTGTCACTTCATATAGTTCACATTGCACTGGTGTATGTGAAAATGTTCAATTATTTAAGTAAGTTTTGTTTTGATTAATTATTTCATTCAAAAAAAAGTGTATGTATTGCATGATTAACAACTAACCCCTAACCTTCTATACCAAGACTCCATCGCTATGGTACTATGGATTTGCTTCTATATACAGCACCATAATCAAAAACACCTCTGTTGCTCAGCAACAAAATGTAGTTTTCACTTTCCCCCCTTTTTAATTTGTTCATTCCAAAATTGATCATGTAAAATTATAATTTTGGAACTAATTTCAATTTTTTCTGCAACTCATCAACATGTTTTAGGGTCATTATTATTTTTAAAGACTTGCAGTAAAGCCTGTTTTTAATCTTGCGGGTTTGACACTGACAGCTGCAGCATCAAAATGTCTCAACCTGGCTTCCTTTTGAGTCGTGTGGTGTGAGCTACGGCGGTTTCTGTTGGATTCCATTTACGTGCAGTGAAAAGATAAATGTGTGAGTCACTGCTGAAACTGTTAGCCACATCCTGACCACACACTGAATTTTCCTTACAATCCTACTTTTAAAAATAGACATATTCTACTAACTTCTGTTCTAAAATGGAGAGCACACATATGTTTCCATTCAATGTCGAGTGTGATTTTTCTGCTCACCAGCAGCTGCAGTGCTGTGTCATAAAGCTATGCTGACCTCATGTGGACAGAGTCAACACTCAGACATTTCTGTTGATTTCATTCACGTGTGGGTGGAGGCACACATGGGGGCATTTTTAGTAACTTGCACTCTTTCACTTGGCTACCAGCTCTGCCTTTCCTTATTGTGTGAGAATTTGGTGCCTTAAATGTTGTGTTTATCTTCAGCAATGGTTAATTCTGTTTAGGAACAACAGAAATGCATCAGGGATGTTAAAACCTCTCTCTGGAAGGGGGTTGCAGTAAATATGGAAGGGGAGAGAGAACCACCCTTAAATTCTTGTTGAGTTCCCCAAGGCTATGATTTCATCTCTCTTTGGATTTTTGGTTTTGGATTCAGTGAATGACAGATAATATATTGTGCAAGATGCTTGATGTATATCTCAGCTGTGTATTCCTCTGAGCAGTCCAAACACAACACAAAGCAGCTGCTACATGCTCACTACCTTTTCTGGTCTTAACATTAGCTTGGGTAGTTTGGTGTTGTTCAAAGTGTGTCAGACTTTATCTCTCAGTTTATACAGAAGGAAATTTGTCTTTCTTTGTTAATTGCACCCATCATGCGACCTTGAAGTTGCACCACAAGATCTAACTTGCAAAGATTTCCAAAGAGTGCATCTCTCAACTGAAAATATATCTGAACTTTTTACCCTGCTTGTATGTCACATACTTTTGGTTTTCCCCGTTATTGCATCTTGTTTCTGGTTCAACGGTTCCCTGTCACAGATTTCCCCATAATCCAAACAGTGTTGCATAAAAATGTTAAAGAAACGTATATTGAAGTTTATTCTGAGAAACAACTTTGCTTACATAGAGACATAAAGACAGCCTTCTTTTGATTTTGGGTTAAGCATTTGTAAGTGTGTAGGTGTGTGAGTGTACTAACCCCGATGTTGTCAGGAGGAAGTTGTCGGGCTTCAGATTTGTGGGTTATATTAACAGAGGCATACTGAGAGGTTCAAATGTAGCAGGATATTTCCGTGCCTCTCAGTGGCTTAGGGTAATAATAGTTTAATAATAATAATAGTTTTTTCGTTTGATTTTCATTTTCCCCTCTGATTGGCTAGTTTTCACTGCTTGGTTAGAGATATGGCTACATGGATGGTTGGATGATTGGGGTTAGAAAAACAATTCAGGGTCAGAGCCAAGTAGAAGCAGAGTAGATACGGAATACAGATGGGAAAGAAGTAACCGTGGGAATCTGAACAGAAATTCATAGAAATAATGGCATGGCAACGCTGGCTGTTTGGTGAATGCATTATTTCTTGGGTTTAGCTTTAATGGAGCCATGAAATCAATAAAACACACAACAAGGAAAGAAACAAGAGGCAATCATTTTTGTGTTTATTGCTAGAATGGAAGAAAACAACATACATAACTTGCCAGTCAACTCGTCTGTCAAATTCAGTTTACAGATTCTACAGATGGAAATAAGGGGGGAATTCTGTTTAATATCAGGCAAAGAAGAAATAACACCTAATTTTTTAAATATGCGGTGACATGGGACAGGCAGATAAAGACATGCACACAGAAAAATGTCTTTAAGTATAGACACAAGGGGAAGCAAACTAATCCTTTCTACTTACCAAGATCCTTTAATTCATAGATAAGAACATGCTAACACAAAAAAATGACAGAAAACTGTGGAATGAAGCCATTAGAAGCACCTGGGAGTGATAATATGCCTCTGATAAACATGTCGTGACACATATCGTCAGTACAACTGCTCTGTTTTCCTGGAAATGAGTGATTTCTTAGGACCTGTAATGAGGCTTTGTCCCTCTGTTAGGCGTCTTTGTATTAGATGAATCGACTTCTCAACAGTCTCATTTGGAAACCTGCAGGGTGCTTTTTCATTTTCCTTTTCTTCTCTTTTTTTTCAAATTGTTTGCAGGTTGCATGTTGGCTTGTATACATGTTTGTCTAAGCTAGTTTGTTGCAGGGCTGTGTGTGAGTAATATTCAGGGGGAACTGGGCACAGTTCAAGTTTCCTCTGCAGTGCAGAGGCCCTGTGGAGAGAGAGAAAAAAGAGAGAGAGAGAGAGAGAGAGAGAGAGAGAGAGAGAGAGAGAGATGACGCCTGGCCAAATTGCCAAACTGCACACCCGAAAAACACGTCACTCACTGCACAAACAATTAGCAAATTACATTTGATGTGTGAGTCCACTATATGGGAATGATGATGCCTGATGCCTGATGCCTCAAAGTCAACTGGGTGTTTTGCAAATTGCTTTTAGATGCTCTGACAGCAACAAAAAAAAATGCCAAAATATAAATCAATGACTGCTTTCTTTCTTCCCGTCAGTTAGCCTTCATCATGCACACGCCAGTGTACCCTTGTTTCCCAGAGCATAGATATCCTAACTGGTTTCATGCCGTCTGCAGCTGTTCTGATTAAAGACCATAAATCTGAATATTTGAATATGGAAATGAATGATTTATAGGATTTACTAGCCTGAAAGTCTGGACCAGAACTTTTAATCTCCATTCATGACAACTAATCTTATGATTTTTGGTGAGTTTTTCTGTCCAATAAGTGCACTTGTAATTAAATCAGACAGTGACAGAGAGGGATATTTACATGTTTATGTGTTTGTGCTTAAGGCAGAAGAAGCATTAAAACAACTTTTGTCATCATGCCACATAAACTGATAAACAAAATGTGATCACAATCAAATATAAGATGAACACTAATGACATCAAATTTAATTTCCGGACAGTATCTGATTGGCATCAATTTCTGCATTTTTTTTCATTTATCAGAAGACCAGTCCGTATCAAATAAAAATAAACAGATAGGACTGAATAAACAGTTAGAAAGCCAAAGGAAGTGGTGATATAACAGGAGCCTCTGAAGCTGAGTAATGGGTCGTTCATTGCTTTGTGTTTAGATACTTTTCAGGTTTTCCTCTTTAACCTTTGTTTGTTTTTCAGCCATTGCTCTGTTGATGTCAGTCTGTCCACCACTTTGGTCCAGTCTGCAAATCCTCAATTATCAGATGGATTCAAAGTCCTCACCAACATTTGTGGTGCCTGGAGGATAAAGACTTAAGTCGTTACTCTTCCTTTGCTATCACCAACTTCTGGATAAATTTTAATAACATCACTGGGAAAATTAAATTTTTCGCTCATACTCTGGCGTTTGACCAAAAACCTGCAAAGTAATGACTCATCGGCCTCAGCTGTACTTGGTGCTAATCAGCAAATGTCAGTGTGCTAACAAGCTGAACTATAAATATGAAAATGATAAACAGTGCGCTAGCTAAACATACATATATTTTGGAATGCTATTGTGCATTGTGAGCACGATAGCATGTTGATGTTAGCATTAAGTAACTTACTACACACACACACACACATACACGGAATTTTTTGTCGTTTTGTAAAAAGTATCTGTAAGTCTTCCTCTCTTCTCTTAGAAATAAATTAGTCAATAACAACTGCCATATAACTAGGAAATCGACTTAGTTATGATTATTGGCAACTATTTTGATAATAATTAATTGTTTCTTTTTATTTACCAGCAAAAATGCAAAATTTTTCCCAGTTTTAGCTGCTCAATAGTGAAAATTGGCTGCTTTTTTGTCTAATGTAATGGTAAAGTGAATATATTTGAGGTTTGGACTGTTGGATTGAGAAAAACAAGTAATATCAAGGCCTCATCTTGGATTTGGGGCCGTTTTTATGGGCAGAAGGACCTCATCAGCACTCTTTGTGTCACTTTCACACAGGATTTACTCCACCATCTCACATGTGGACATGTGTATGTGCAATGTGTGTGTGTGTAATGTGTGCACAATCCAATTTTATTCCCCTCACTCCATCATGTCTTTTTTGGCCGCAGCAGGCTCCCTGAGTCCCTACACCCACTGGCCACCTGCTGCACCAAATGCATGCTGGGATGCTCTCAACCAGACAGATTGAACAGATGATCAGCTCAGACAGTGCGTTTATGTGTGCATCTGCTAAAGCGCCAAAATGGGCTTAAAACGTGGGTTTGCTGGAAGCTTCTTATTCTGCAAATAAGAATTCTGGGTAAAAGATTTATTTTTCAAGGTAGATTCTAACAGCTATTGCACATTCTGTTCCTCTGTGTGTGTGTATGTGTGTGTGTGTGTGTGTGTGTGTGTGTGTGTGTTCAGCTAGTATAAGGTGAATGTACTCTCTCTCAGTATTCACCTCTCTGTACTGTGACCCCGGCTCTAGTGGGATGTGTCTAATGAGAGCTATAAATATCTTGGAACAGACCTGGTTGGTGCTCACAAGACTGCAACCTCTGCACTTACACATCCACACACACACACACACACATTAACGCATGCTCTTGTTCCCTTCACTCCTCCTCACAGAGGATGACAAGACAGAGAAGGGGTGAGGGTAAAGGGAGAAACAAATAAATTATGAGCAAAGCTCTTCAGCACAGTCAGGCCCAGACCCCCTGCCTGTTCTCCCACCCACTCGTCTTTCCACCCACTTGTCATTATTCTCCAAACTCTGCCAGCAAGACTTCCGCCTTCGACATTATGAGTCCCGGCTGCTTGTGTGGGAGTCAGAATTTCCCTGTCAATACCTGTGATTAAATTAACAACAGTAATTTAAAGGGTGGGAGGATGGAGGCTCTGAAAACAGAGGGGGGAAAAAAGGAAACAAGAAGTGGTGGTGCTGGAGGATGAAAACAGAAACAAGAAGGAAACAGAAACAAAAAAGGAAGCAGAAAAAAATGATGAGGCTGATGATTAATTTATCAGTGCAAATTGTACACAGGCTTCATGTGCAGCTAGCATACACACTTCAGGGTCATTCTAATTATTACTGAGGGGCTTTGCTCTCTGCAGGTGGTTGATGTCGAGCTCAGGGGTTTCAAACAAGCGGCAGGGTTGGGTGGAGTTGAATTGTGTAGGGTAAAATGCGCTGGATTCGGGCTGGTTTACTGTGAGTTGGCAGAGGGCAGGAATGAAAAATAGATTCATTCTAGCTTGTCTGCAGAAGCCTTTTGTCTGTATTCTAATGGATTTGAACTGCTGTTTAGTTATGTTTTATAAAAAAGTTATGCTGAACTACATTATTTTTGCCATTTTTCATGAATTTGTTTGTTTGGTTTATTAAAGATGTTGTCTGTTGTTATTATTGTCTCCTTTCAAGAGTGGCCAAAGTTGATCTTCAGCCCCTAAATCTCTTCTCCTTCCAGTCAATTCAAGTGGATCACATTGGCTATCTCCAAATTACCCTCCATTCTTTGGAAAGCACCCCAGAGGCTTTCTGCTCCCCTCCCTGTTGGCTATGTGATACATTATGGATTGGATGGGAGGGGGGTGATTGGCACGGCACCAGGGGAAAGAGCTATGCGACAGGAAGTGACAAATGATTGCTCTGTTCTTTCGCTCTATTCATATGCTTTGCTTTTTTTTTGAGCAGAAACAACATCATGTCATCTAAAAAAAATTCCCCTCGTTTGTCCTGTGAAAACACAAAGAACATTGACCCGCGACCCGCCAGTCATTAGACCAGAGAGTCTCACACTGTTGCATCTCAACTCTGGGATCCAAGAGAACCAAAGTAGAGTGTATTTGTTTGACAGGACTTGCAAAAGGCACTCAAAGTCACTGTAGGCAGCTCTTCAAAAGATTTGCATTAAAACAAAAAAGCTCTCTGAAAGCACATCTGCCTCCTTTGATTTCTCCAACCCCCTCCCCATGCCTGTGTTATCTGCATGAAACTTAATCGCAGTTCGGTTTAAATCTCTTAATTTGAATATGAAAATATGAGCACAGTGATTGAGCAATGCACTGAGGGATAGTGGATGTTTAACACACTGAGTTTGAGATATTGGATCATGTTTTTTAATGAGAAAATGTGCACTGAAAAGCCCTTTACTCACTTTTATGATGCTTAGTATTAAAAATGTATTAAAGAAGCTACTCAGTAGCTCCACAAGCATCTTTCATTGCTTTTAACGCTCTCTATTCACTAATTGAAACATTCCTGTGTCTGTTCACCTCCCACCAGTCTCCCTTGTTATTCCTCCATAATGTCAACACTAAGGAGGGGGTTAAGAGTGGCAGGCCAATCCCAGAGCTTTTAGGAGTGCAGCCTTGTACTCTAATTGGCCCAAGGGAGCTGGCTGCTGGATGTAATGAGAGCTGACATTGGGCACCGGTGGGGAAACATGTTTGCATTTGCATGTCCCAGCGGCCTCTCTTTGGGTCTGCGTCTCTTTCCCTCTGGCTTCCCTGTGCATTTACAGGCTGCCAGAGAGCTCAGGCAAGGCCACTGTGCATGTGTGTGGGGCTACATGTGTGTGCATATGGAGAGGGCGAGAGTACTGCCCCAAATCAACAGAGAAAATTAAATATAGATGAGTGGGCATGAAAAATGGAGACAGGAAGTCATTAAAAAGTGGCTGTACAAAAGTGGATTTTACAAAGAGAAAAACTAACAAAATATGGCACATTTTCATACAAAAACATGTGCACTTTGTTATATATGTTTGCTATAATGCTCATTTAAATACATAGTGTTGATGTCTTTTGTGTCTTTTCATGGATCCAGTAAATGTGTATAAATTATTTATTCATCAGAGCCAAAGACATTTTGATGTAATGTAGATGCTTGTTTACTGGCAGGCTCAAAGATTTTCTTTAGGAAACACACATCAGAGGTCAAAATAAAAAAAGAAACATCACAGCTAAAGCAGGGAACAGTGTGTGTGAAACAGATGGATAAGAGCAAAGATGAGGGATTCAGAGATGCAAACATGATGAAACATTAAGTTTATAAAATAAAACTTTGTAAAATGAAGGAAAGGGAGCATCATACAAAAAAGGAAATTACTACTTTTGAGGTTTACTGTGAATAAACATTAATTGACTGGCTAAATATCATAAGAGAAAAAGAATATGATGTTTTTTATAAAGCGTTATTTAAATCAAAATGGGAATACTGTTAAGGTTGTTCTACATGCATAGGTTAATTGCATAAAAACTCATCTTTGTTCACAAAAATGACATATTTAGAATTTTCTATGAAAAAAAGCACCTTACATTGGCTTATATAAAATAATACACCTTTACTTTCATGCAGTATGCACAGATCTGCTGCTCTGTCGTGGCACTTGCTCTACATATGTCTTATATTAAAAAAAAACATACTAACATGTTAAAAAAAACATCTTAAGACTTGATTGTCATTGAATGGCATACATGCATAATTTTACAATTCCATCTTTGAAAAAAATCTTCTTAAGTAAAATGTAATCTTCCTTAATGAAGACTATAGGCTGTAACTCTCTCTTACTTCAAGATACTGAGCTTTGTTTACAAAGAAAGCCTGTGGTTGTCTAATACCAGTGTTTCTTGTCCAGAGTGACGTGTTGAACTGGCTAATCATAGTTTGGTTGTTACCATCTTAGATACTGAGAGATCTACATTTTAAGGAGGTAAAATAGGCCTTTGGCTCCTTGTTGTCGAGCTTGACGACCTGGTTTGCATTGAAGGATAAATTTACATAAGCTGAGAACAGTGAGGTGACCGAGCAGAAACGCTGCTGTAATTTGTTCTCCTCATGCCAACACTCTCATCCTCTGTAGCTTGTATATGAAATCGGAGCAAATTTAATACACAGTAGATATACACCCGATCAATAATATCCAGCAGCTACAATAAAATGTGAATGACTTATGCTAAAAACAAGAGTCTCTATCAATGATCTAAGTTATACTTTAAACAGTAGGTGCACTTTACAGTTCGACTTCAAATAAATTAAATCAACACTTTTACTCTTAACATTGTTAGAAACAAAAAAAGAACTAGGTATTTAAGCTGCTAGACTTCTACAAATATAATTCATTGTATCTGACAGCCATCCAATCAAAAACATGTTCAACAGTTTTAAAAAAAAACCCAAACATTTCTGCCTGGTGAATTTTGTGTCCTTTGTATGTTCAATGTGTCTTTTTCTTCAAGTTGTTCTCACAGTCACTTTCAACAGTCTGCATGCCTGTGTACATATTTGAGTCACCACAGTAATTTTTGTCTAATTTTAATCTCCTGCTGTCTTGTTTTGTCTGTGTTGACTGAACCAAATGTTTGAGCTTGAGGTTTAATGTTACGTTTGGGTGAAGTAAGGCCCCTTCCTCTCCATGCATCCCCTAATAAAGAACAGCTCACATGCGCCACAACTGCATACTTAAGACTTCTGTGAGCTAAAGTGAGCATGTTAGAAACCCAAATATCATACTAGTGCAGAGGTGGAGAGATTTGGATGGTGAGAATCTTTTCAGGCTGAGTCCAGAGTGAATCAGAAGGGAAGTTGAGAAAAGGAATTTAAGGGGAAATCCACTGGCTCATTTTAAGACCCCATTGTTTAACCGGTGAAAACTCTGCGTGGGTAGCCACCGCAGATACCATAATGTGCATCGTGTCTACGTGAGTAATGTCCGTCTCTACGTATGAGTCTGTGTCTGTAACACAATACCATCCAAGGCCATGTTGGCAGCCATCATAGAGGGATGTTTCACTATTGATCAAATCCTGAGATGCCCTTCATATTGCCTCAGCCTGAGCCGAGCTGCTGATACCTAATAGCACTGCAGCACATTTGCACCGTGCTCTTAAAGGCCCCGTCCATATGGCTGTGGGCCACATGATGTACTGTTTCAGTGATGTTTGAGAGTATGAAGTGTTTATTTAATTAGAGTACTTTTATATAGATTTTGTTAGTCTTGATAAGTGTTGACAGTGTTTTGGCCACACAGAGGGTGGAACCAAGTACCATTTTTAAACCTTGAATATTGCATGATCACTGTTGCCGTCTTACTTTATTATTATTATTTTTTTAATTTTTGGAGCCAGATTTGACCATATTTTGGCAAAAATGGTAGAGCTTGGAGGACAAACATTGCTACTGATGACTTTGTGACACCTCGCAGACACTGAGTTGCTGCTGTTACTTAAAGCAGTCATTATTTAATTATGCATAACTTAAAGCCTTAATATGATTTAAACAAGTCACATCAAAACTCGTAAAAAATAGCCATAGAGCCCTGGTTAGCTCGTATAAAACACTTTAGATAAAATACCACACATCTAAATCATGATGATCAGTTGTTTTTATAGGCTAGGGCCAATGCTTTGTTATGTTCTCTGCAACATGTAGCCCTGCAGATCTTTCAACTGTTTGGGTTGATAATCATGGCTGAGGAGCAGTTATCTCACAGTGCTGAATCCCAGCAGTCACATAATGCTGAATTTGTTATTGAGGCTGCTCTAAACCACATTACTCGCAGCTGACTGTGTAGTTGTACCAGCTGTGAGGCTAATTTCAGAGAGAAATAAAGTTCCTGGAGAAGCAATGTCTGAAAGTACTTATCTTTAATTGATAAAATAAATACCCCTTAACATACATATTAACCCACTGATAAGGTTATAATAGACTGTGTTAAACACTTCATGCAGGGCCATAAAAGTCAATAATTAGACATGCTCAATTTTTAATGATATATGGAGCAGGGACCTAAGAACAAGTGAGCAACGACAAAGAGCACCAATGATGCTATAGCAAGCAAATAAAAACAAGACGTAGCCAGACAGTTGCTCAGGACCTCTTTCATTATAGACTTAAAGGAGATGATCAGATCATCCAAAATAGTGTTTACAGCTGGTGTACACAGTCCAGCCACTACTCACAGCAGAGCATGAGTCTCTAGACTGGAGCTCTGTATTTATTATGCACCACATCTGTGACAAAAATTCATTCCTTCTTTTTCATTTCAATTTTGTTAATGATTAAATCAGCAGTATCATAAGTAACTAACAGCAGGTTGTTTGAGCTAACTCAAAGATTTTGTAAATCTCATTTTACTACCTGACTAGATGTAAATTTGCCTAATCCTGATTAAAAGAGATGAGTGAGTGAGGTTGTACAAAGGAGGGAACACAGTCATATTTTGCACTAAATATCACATGCCAACATGTTGACGATGACAGTGTTAACAATAGCATCACCTCAGTTAAAAGTGTTAGCATGCTAATATTTGCTAATTAGCATACTTACAAGTTACAGTTCAGGCTAATGGGAATGGTCTAGCAGATATTTGATTATTAACCAAAGAGTTGGACGAGTTCAAATTCTGCCCTGATAATGCTGATCGAGGAGAGATTTATTGATTACCAGAGTAACTACAGTACTGGATTGAGAATGTCTTAGCTGAGCAACTGAATGACAGACTAGCTTTGGCATCCATAAAGTCACGCTACTAGCATGGTTAAAGCTTTAGTTTGGCTAAGCTAATTTAATTCTTAAGTTAATTTTTGAAAGCACCCAATGAGTGAATTAATGTCACCCTCCACTTAACAAGAAACACAGCACATAATGCATGCAGCTGCACACACTAGTATGCGTTTAAACACACACACACACACACACACACACACATCCATTTTCTTCAAACCAGTAATTGAATCTGTATAGTTATTAGCAAGCTCAGTTCTCCAAGCAGTTCTCAGATAGACAAATTAGGGCCTTGATCATAAATACAGTGAATGTAAGGCTAAACGGTGCAACAGGGAACAGGGGCCTGGGAGACAGCTGTGCAGCTTTTGCTGACACATCTTCAATAATTCATGGCCCATCAAGCAGGCCATGCAGACACAGCTGTGGCAGGCAGAGGGTCTCTCTGATGCCATTACCCGGGAGCAGAAATATTCATAGCCACTAAATAAACTATATGGGCTGAAAAATTTCCTTTGCACCCACACTGTGGGGAAACACAGGAATGGTGTGAAAAAAATTCAAATGCAAATGCAACAAGTTATACGCATATTCCTGAGACTCCTCTTTTTTTAAACAGGAAAAAAAAGAGCATTTTTTTCGGTTTTAAGCATATGTGCTCCACATTGGTTTTGTCATCACCTAAAAATGAGCGTGAGACAATTCAACAAAGCAACATCTGGCACTCAATCATGTGAAAATAAACCTCACAGCTGAAAGCAATTCATTATTTTCCTTCTTTTATTGAATACCAGTCTTCATCTTGTATATGGATATGAATGATTTCTTATTTATCCTTCACAGTTTAATCCAGGTGGCACATACAATTGGTTTAGTCCATTTTGAAATGTACTTCTGATTTACTTAACATGCTAAGGCAGGGTTGTTCACATTAGCAACAGTCAAACAGCAATCCAAAATGATATTTTCTTTCCCCCTCATCTTTTCTGTAACAAAATCAGTCAAGGCAAATAAAGAACATTTACATTTGTTTGAAATAACCAAGCTTAACACCATATCAAATATTTAAATATGCAAGAAAGTTGAGCCCTCTGCACTGTAGTGATCAAAAATGAGTCAGTCTTCACAAACAACTAGTTGTCCTTATTTTAACCTTATTCACAACATCATCACAGCTGAAATTTTGCCAGTTATTAATCTGACAATCACAGTAGCTTATGTAGCCTACAAAATGCTTTGTCCTTAACTTTTCGTTATGGATTTGTCTTATTTCCTCAAGTAAAAATCAAGTCTCAAATAAAGGGAAATTTTAAAAAACAATCTATTTTCAACACTTTGTTGTGCTGGTTTACTTTTTTATTGTAATTATGTCATTTTAGACCTTGTGGGTGAGCTGAGTTAAATAAAGGGCCCGGTCTCAATTTTAGGAGATATGGTAATTACAGTTTTTTAAAGCCAACCAGTTTCATTTTAACTATATATGACTTTGGTGCCTCCAAAGGTGGAAATTAAAAAGGCAGGATGCATGCCACTGTCCTCTCACTCACACTCTACAGATTAGCAAGTAGATTGTGATGAATGGGCTCAAAGCAATACATAAAATTTACAAAATTAACTTAGTTTATCTTATTTTTTACAAATGAAAAACTTTAAATAATTTCAAAATGCTACTGACATAAAAATAGTGGCTTATACTTATTTCCGCCTTAATAATTCAATAGTTCAAACAGATCAAAGCAAATGCCAATTGTATTTGTATTCACCACTAGACCCACTTTACTTTGTGCTTGTCTGATCATTTCTAATACCATGTTTTCACAGTCTGTAGTTGAAAACACGACAGAAAAACTTGTCTTTCATTTATTATTATTATCTCCATAGCTCAGACTCTGGTGAGTTAAACCTGCACAAAGACATCAGCATGAACAACTTGCAGTTCTTCTACTAACCAAATATTAGAAGACATCTTTATATTATGAGGTGAAAGAAGGCTACTGAAGTAAGTGTTTGACACAAACACAGTGGCAGGTTTTCAGTGTCTTGCTTGAGGGCGCTGCAGCCAATCAAGTAGCTGCTATGGAAAACAAACATGTGACCTTTCCATGATCAGACTCAAACCAATTGGTCACCCTGCAGCCAGACATGCTTTAGCTTGATTAGTGTAACCAGATGGAAGAAAATACATGATAACACTGGAACTGTGTACGTGCACTGCTCAGCTTTGTAGCATCCTGTTTTCACTTGTTGACTTCCTTCATGTCAGCACTGGCAACTTCTTAGAAATGCTAACATATTGGGGAAATGCGCTTACTATCTTTCTTCTTGAGAGTGACCTTAAAGGCTTGATGTCAGATATCTATACGGTAAATATGAAGCAACAGCAGGCAAGTAGGCTAGCTGTTTCCCTGTATTTCTTGTATTTCTGCTAAGCTATGCTAGCTTATCAAACAGACATGAGAGTTCAAAAAGCGAGGACATTTCCCCAAATTTTAATCTATTCTTTTAAATTTTATTAAACTGTGACAAAACTCGGAAAATGCAGGCATGATTATGAAACACTGGAGTGTGTCTTGGCGTGTTCGACCACTTGATATGAAACCTGTGATTGTAATGTGAAAAATCATTGATAATATGCTGCCCTCATTGGCAACGGTGATGACATTGCTTACACATGTTCTTCCAAGCTAGATTGATAAAATAAACTTTCAAAAATGTATTATGTCACCTGTCAAAAGTTACTGTTTTAAATATTGACTTACAAGTTGCACACGGTATGTGAACACTACCTGTACATGTCGTAGCAGGAAGAGCACTGCCAAAGATTTTCAAGTTGTCATTAAGCAACTACTGCAATTTATTTGGACGTGTCGGGCTCAACGAAGTCCACATTTAGCTTTTGTAAAAGTATACTTATAAAGAAGGACTGAATATCTAAAACTAATTGGTCATAATGCTAACAGACCAATATTTACATGACAGATTCATCTCCCTTTTGATAAGACATCTCCTCTTCATCACTCAGATAGGATGGAATGAGGGCATGAATCAGAACATAATGGAAATAGATAAAAATTTCTGTGTACCAAAAGCACATATACATAAAAAAATCATCATGCTTACCTACAATTCACACTATGTCACGTCTCATTCATTCACAATACTGGGCAGGAGAGGAAAAAAAAATAAAAGGTGCAAATAAAGAAACGTCACAATAAGAATAAACAAATTGGTCAAAGTTCAAGTTCTGTCCCCGAGTCTCGAGGAGCCACGTGTGCATTTGGACTGAAAATTCTATGATTTTTGTTTCACGTCATGAACTTCGTCCAACATGTAGCTCTCTTAAAAGTTTTTTAACATCACGTCAAGGGGTCACTACCACGTATTGTCCGACTGATCCACAGAGCGGAAGTACAGCCAAGAAAATCAAAACACATTGAAGAGCATGATCAGCGTTAGAAACCTCCCTCATTTGAATGATCTTTTTGCCTTAATGGACCTCAAAGGCACTGGACCTCACTCTGTGTAATAGACAAAAAATGGATAAAAACACAAAGCACTAACCCATGTTCTGTACTTCAAGTCCGAGGAGTATTTTTTGAGGGATTGTGGAACACTCCATGCTCTTTCCATGCAGAGTTATCTTTTGTTTGTTTTAGACAATATGGCATGGTCACATTTATCTTTAAATAACATTTTAAAGACAGAACGATTTCAAACAAAGCACATTGTTTTTCCATCCGCAAGGCCTGAAGTACAAAAAAAAATGTGCTTTGTTTGAAAGGAAAACAAAACAAAAGTGTCGTGTCTGTCGCGTTGGCTTCTACATGAGCGAGTTTTTTTTTCCCTTGTGCACAAAAGATGTCAAAAAAAACAAAAACAGAATTATTAAAAAAAAATTGCACAGGACAGAGGCTCAGTTCTTCCTGTACCCTGATGCAAAATGTGTACGACAATAATTGAATGAATAAACCACATCTTACTCTAAAAGTAAAAGACCAGCATCTACAGAAAAAAACAACTAATTAAAATGCCACTTTGTGACATCGAGTCCTCAAGTCGTTTTCTGTCACTACGTCTCTTTATATCTGCGTCTCGTCTTTTCAGAGCACACAGAGCGAGAGTGTGTATCAAAGAGACCATTGTTGCCTTGGCTTGGCACTTGGCAAGTACAGTACAGTTACCAAGAGATGACCTGGTAACCGCCCCTCTAAAGAAGCGGGTCAGGCTGTTTTTTCTTTGTTTGTTTTTTTTTTTAATCTAAGGAACCTTCATGTAAGTGAATCGAACAAATGATCAGTGACGATATCCACTTCAAGGTGAGGTACCTTTGTGTGAGGTTTTATTTTTTGCAACAAATGTTCATTTCTGATTTATATTTGTCACTTATTCCCTCTCCGTTCCCTTCATGGCAACCAGTGAATCTAAAAAAAGAATTTGGCAAACAAAAACAACACATGGACACTGGTGTGTGCTTGCTTTTTCCCTTTCAGTAAAGGGTTAAAATGCAACTCGGCTAAACATTCTAGGGTATATAGGACTTAAGACTCCGTTTCTAATGGCTCCTGCTTTGAACTAAAGCTCTATTTGGCACCAGAGAATGCCAATCAAGCGCTTGCTTGAGGAAAAGCAGAGAAAAAATCCTTTCATACAAACACCAGCTAGCTTTCACCCTAACGCCCCCCTGCCTGTCTTTTTTTTTCCTCCATTAAATTTCAGTCCTTTTTAAGCTATTAGGTACCAGGACGCCATTATCTCCCTCTTGCTCCTCTCATTTCACCAGTCTTTCAGTGCATTTTATTATTCCCCCCAGTCC
>JAPZDV010000015.1:11715177-11757166 GCA_029814665.1 Acanthurus lineatus
TTTTATTTACAAGGATTCAGTTTTAAGGTATGATGTATGTGCCTTTTTAAGCCTCAGCAGTTGACTAAGGCTTCTTGTTCCTCGTTTTAATTTTATTAATGTTCAAAAAATTTTCAATACAGTTTAAAGAAAACAAAAAAAATGTGGAAAAAAAATCGTGTGAGAATCGTAGATCTCAATCTTTGTGGAGAAAAATCGAGATTCACATTTTAGCAAGATTCGCCCAGCACTAACCCAGGGTTTTATTTTTAATCGACTGACTTTGATTTAAGATGCAGTGCAGCAACACAGTCATTACTTCCCATCCCCTCTGCTCGCCAGATTTGGTTGCTGTGACTTGTTTCTGTTCCACAAAATGAAGTCTGGTCTTTGAGGTTGCAGCTGTGACCCAGGTTTTAGGTTCACAGACAAACTGCAAAACATTCATGCACCACTGGTCACCAAACAGCATTAAACTCAGGTGCCGATGATGATGATGATCAAGCAATGAAACTTATAAAATTGCTTTCAGGGCTTTTCTTGCACCTGCTACATGCACATTACTGTGCAGTATGTCATTCATGTGCAACAGGAATTGTCTAGAAAACTTCCAGTTTCACCTTGTAACTGTATTGTTATTCAGAAGTACCTAATGCATATTTATTTCCCCCTTTTGCCTTCCAAGAAATTATTTGGAAACTTGTTTTTTGCCAAATTAGTATTCGATCATTATCTCATGATGTACTTCCTCACCTCAAATACATGATTCCACAACATAACCCATAAGTTTTTTCATCTATGTAAGTCATCAATATCTCTACACAACTGATGAATTTTTATAGAAAAACAGAACTGAACTTTTGATTGATTGATTCCAATGATCAATAAACGAGCTGGTTACCTTTTCTCTATGATGCTGGGGTTGGCTGTAACCAAATGTGTTCTGGTTCCCACATCCGCCACATATTCCTTTGAAAGTGGTGGAAGGTTACACCTAAAAAAAAACAAAAAACAAAAAACATACAACATATTTAATATATTTTATATTATTTACATTATTCACAGTCTACATGCACGCGCACATGCCAGGAAAATACATAGAATGTGCTAAAAATGGTGCAAATGGTGATTTATAATAGATATTCAAGCCCTTAAAAAACTGTAACCAGAAGATTATGAAAATTATTATGATAGTTTAACACTAAATCAGATTTGGTTATGATATGATGTAGTTTTGTGGCAGTAAAATCACTAGGCTAAAGATTTCTAATTACTCAAAATGGGAGATTTTGATTATCCTGCAGGCAGCCACAGAAAAGGAGACATGATTATAAAAATTTTGGTCTGCCACAGCTGACAGATTGAATAACTTAACTTGGTTACACCCTGTTTTTCACATTTTTTTCAAAGACATTACACTCCCTCTCAGTCACCCAAAAACTCAGCTTTGGTAATAATGCTAATTCTAAATGACAATGACATCTTCATGCTAAATTTACATTTCATATTTGCAATGAAATGTGATTAGTGGAGGTTATAGCAATAACTAAGGGTATTATGGAATAATTACCTCATGCAAACCTCACCTTTAGTAAATTACTAGCGTCACATCAGAACAGTTCATGATTACAGATGCAGGAAGTGAAGGACAGCTGGAAATGGTTCTTTGTTTTTGTTCATGTTAAAAAACACCATTGTGTCTCTGTCGTAGCGTTTCCTCCCCCAGGGTGTATCTCAGCCCTGCTTTGCTCTCCAACATTTGATAAGTTTTTGCTCGCGGGTCGGTTTGACTATCTGACTATCTGTGCATTTAAGGCCCACCAGCAGCGTAGGAGGTGCTTTATATCTGATGTGTTGAAGACACAGTTTGTGCCACAGATGTGTCTCAGGCATAGCTGTAATGTCAAAGGAGCAGGTATGTGTTTATAGTTGGTTTGACAACCTTTGAAAAAAGAGGTGCTTTATAATTGTTCTTTTGTTCTTATTAAGCTATTGCTCTTGTAATAAATTACTTACTTACTTGCTTGCTATCTTTCATCACTCCCTGACTCATAAAAACACTCAAAATTGCTATGTCATAGCTTTGATTGATAATGAAGAAATTTTCTTATCTCTACCATGCAGTAATGTGGACTGGTTGGTATCTTTTTTAAACAGTCTATCCAAGACTAAACTTTGCAAGATAATTTTACTCTGTTGACCCCAAAACAGAAGTCTGCGTGTTACCAGATGGGTTGGGACTCATTAGACTGTCATACATTGTGCAAGATGACGATAACACCATGGACATGGTACTATTTAAGGGTGTCTCTGAATTGCAGAAGGAACAAAGAACACACACACAAGAAACCCAAGTAAATCATTTGTCTCTTACCAATAATTCTATCTTTCTAGGTGGTAATTATGCAAATAAATTTGCAGGATTTGCATTCATATGCTCACTTAGTACCAAAGAGGTGCTCCGTTGCTCATAAAAACAGAGTTCAACCTGTTCAGTGGGTTCGTTAAGGAGCAGTAGCAATCAAGGTCAATCACACCAGCTCCTCTCGTCCTCAAAGTATTTTGCCTTGCACAAGTTGTACTGCCAGAGAGGTAATTGTGCAGAAAGCCTGGGGCAGCTCGCACAAAACACAAAATAAAAAACAAAACCTACATACTGTCAAAAGGGTTCAGTATGTAACTGAAGACAGGCAGGGTATTTCTTTAAGTATTTAAGTTGCAGCAGTTTTTTCCAAAAAGATCACTACTGGATAAAAAAAGCAAGAATACACAGTAAAAAGTGGAGAAATGGGGCTTCCCAAGTGATAGTATAACACTGAACATCCTCAATATGTCTACGAACAGGCACTCAAAAAGAAGAAAAGGCTTGAGTCAACAGCTACTCTGGATTGACGTGTGTTTCAGGCAACCTTGTACTTCTTTAAAAAACAACTTTTTGGTTTGTGCTGCAATATATTAAATTTAACAGTCAATTTAATCCGCCAGAATAGAAAAGGTCCAACTCATAGGTTGATGTAAACAACAGCACAGTGCCGCTAATGCAAAAGAGCGACTGTGTTTTGTGATAATGCACATCATGCAGTTTTTTTTTTTCCTCATGCTCAATTTCTAATCCAAAATTTAACAACTGTATATTTTACATTTGCTCTCTCTCCAGCTCATTCTGCTTCTAAAACACCCTGGAGTAGTTTTCACATTCTCAAGGGGGATTACAGCTTCTTCAGAGATGCTTTCTTCCTTTATCTAAACCAATACAAATGCATCTCTTTGATTACTTGTTTCAAACAGAAGAACAACTTTATCTTCAATTCATAATATGCAAATGAGTCTCCTTGTGTGAAGTCCCAGTCACCTCACATTTTTCTTTTTTTAAATGTTTTTATCTGGCATCTAGTTTGCTTTAGTGAGCGAGGCAAAAAATCATTTATCCTTTTTTTTATTCCTTTTATTTTGCACCACAGATGGTTTCATTCTGCTTTTTTTGCCTTTCTGTTCATCTCCTCTGCCTCCCTCATCTTAGTCTATTCAGATTTTGCTTATTCACATCTAACCTCTTTTCTCCCTCGCCCTCTCCGTGGCCCATTTTTCATGTCAGTCTTTCTCTCTTTGCTGCAGTCGACACCAGCTCTCATTATCACTTATTGCTGATGGTGTTTGGCTGCTCTCTTGGGCATGGGCAATCACATTTGGAGGAGCAGTAAAGAAGTGATATACATGCAAGCACCGAGCCACAGAGTTCCTTATTTCTTACCGCATGATAAAGTCAGCCTTGTCAATGTTTTGTCCACATTTGCTGTGCCGGAGAATGCCACCATTGCCCACCACCGCACACTTTTTAAGGGGTAGCTGCAGAGGGTTATCCTGGGTGGAAAAACACATGCAGCTCTGTTAGTACACACACAGACGCAACCAGCTGGACATAAACACACAGAGCCACTTACACTCATGCACGAAAACAAATATTATTTTTCTCTAAACTCAGATCCCAAAATTGAGGCAGGTGTGTGTGAGTCACCCTGTGTTCAGCAAAGCGCGAGACCTCAGCCTCGTGCTAATTTCCCCTCACAGCCTCTTGCTGACAGACACACCAGCATGGAAATATGAAGTGAGTTAAGGTCATATACAGCCTGTGAATCAGATTTCATTTCTGGCATATGCTCCAAGAACAAAGTCTGTTTAATACATGGTGACATACTTAATGAAAAAATACCAAGGGAACACAAAAAAAATCAGAAAAGAATAAAGGACGAACTGCAAACAAAAGACTTCCTGTAAAAATGAATAAAGTAAAAAATAATAATTCTTCCCGAAAACTCTGGTCAGGAACTATTGAATAAATGTTAAATTTTTGCTAAATGTAACCATACTGTTTTCATCAAACAAAAATTGTTTTCTACAAAGTCATATTGTGATCATTACGCTTCCTTAGCATTACACAATCAAATCTGTGCCCTGGTAAATGTCTTTCATTTGGACTCTGCACAGTGTCTGTGTCTGGGGCTTTTCTTTAATCTGATTTCTGCCCACAGTCCCATTAGATGAACTCAAGTATCTCTTCAAATCACATTTCATGTTCCAAATGTGTATATTTGAACAGATTTTGAACTTATTAAAATATAAAAGTGGACATTTTTATGAAACAACCTAACTGTAAGTGCTAATGTAGCTTCAGTTTCTATTAGCTAGCTAATTATTTCATCCATTTATAAACCATTTTTAACAGTTTAACCAATACTGTATGCTTTGCATTCCTTTCTCTGCTATTTAGTCTTTATGCTAGGCTACGCGAATAGGCAGCTGGCTAGCTGTTTGCTAACTGACTTGATAATCTGTTTTCTTATCCCTGACAATTTCAATGTTAATACATTATTGTGTCTTATTATTTAAACTATTTATCCCTCAGTTTTAGCTACACATAGTAACTATTTATCCATTAGTTTTAACTAGCATGCTGTTTCACCCATGGATTAATTACTTTTAGCTACTTTATTTTGTTAATCCAATACTTTTTTATCATTAACTGTTCAAAACTCTCAACTCCAACATGTGCTTTAAATGCAAAAGTACCCCCTGGGGTCAAGCACCCCAGGCTGGGAATCACTGCACTATCATCATGTAAAGTCTGGTACAGGACAGTATCAAAGTTGTTACTGAGAACACAGAAATACCTCGCTTCATGCGGCAAAGAGCCAAAAGTGTCCGTTCTCTTTGCCCTGGCTGCATTTAAGTCAGGGGCAATGGATGCAAGATGGCAGACACAATTGTGCTCATTATTCCCCTTGGAGTGCACACACTTGAGAATACACACACACACACACGCATGCATGCAGCCCTCCTTGCCTCAGGGTCTCTTTTGGACCGTGACAGGGAGTTGAGTCAGAGGACAATACCCGCCTAACAGCATGTCAACCAGGGGAAGGGAACCAGCAAGTTGGGCCAAAACTTGAAAGGGGGATACTGGATTATACTACTGGACCAGCTATTTCAGTAAAATTATCAATCCAGGTTTTTTTTTTTTTGTTTTGTTTTTTTTTAACCAATGCCGTAACAGATTTTAGTTTGGGTTAGTGCAGAGCCCATCCAAAACCAATCACATCTCTTGTATTATCCAACCAACAATCATATCATATTCCATTTAACATGATTTTACACAGAGAAAAGCGGCAAATCTTACATTTGAGAGGTTGAAACCAGCTATACAAGCAAAGACCCTCGATATTAATGTGAATGTGTGGTGAAGAGGTTAAGGAGCAAACAACTTCTGTATCAGACTTTCTGAATTTTAGGGTAAAATTGCAAAACTTACTGATATAAAATCTTTTTTTTTTTTATTTATTCAAAGCAAAACCTTTGTCCCACTGATGTCTATGGCATGAGAAAGCATAAAGGAGCACTACATGAAGTGAACATAAGTATCTACTGTAACAGCCAGTAAACTCTCTGTATAAAAGCTCTGTTCAAGCCATTGAACTAACCAGCAATTAACCGTCAAAGCCCTAATTGGCGCATTCCCTGGCAGCTGCTCAACTACTATAGCTGATGCCAGCTTGGTGTAGTCAGGCCGGTTGTCTGTATTTAGACCTGCAATCACAGCACTGGTAGTTTCGAGGGCAAGGAATATGTGTGTGTGAGCTTTTGCTTCGTCCATCCCACCTAACTACTAGTTACCTTCCTTTTTGGAACATACAGTGTATCTGGCTTCAGTATGGGCTTGTAGAGGAACTGCTGTGCGTGGCCATGCAAGCATTAGACGGAGAGTCATACAAGTACAGAGTTTTAAAGTGCAACAGGGTGTCAGCGAAACCTTGATATACTGGAGTCTGGCACTGAAGTGACATGATGCTGTGATGGATGTAACATAAAAAAGACCGAACACAGTGTAATGATTAGCTAACTTCATTCCTGAACAAAACAACACGCACTCAGCCTGTGTTTAAACAAGGAAAGGACAGTGATGTAGCAACACAAACACACCGTCACTGAGTTGAGGATTAAAATAGGTAACAAAATATCATTTTCCAGGACAACACCTCCAGGAAGTTACATCTCCGATAAGTTTCTGGAATGTTAAAACTTTTATTTACCTAAAGAAAAACGGTATCTTAGGAGATATTCCAAAAGTAAGTATGACATCTTAAAACTAGTTAAAAAAATATGAAAGTATGTTGTTTTGTTCAAGAGAGTTTTTCTAAACATAACAAATTGTTTGGTTTATCCAAGTTTACAGTAGTTTACAAAACAGAGAAAGCAGTATAAATTCACATTACAGAGACTGAAACCAGAAAAATCTTTAGCAGCGATACCTAAAAAAAAATGCTTTAGCTATTAATTATCAAAATAGTTGCCTAACGAATTAATTACCTCAATGTGTTTGCTCTGATGTGGATGAACCAATGCATTAAGAATTTAGAGAATAATCATTCAAAGGCAGTAAAACAGATGTGCACACTCTACAGACGCTCTTACTGGCTCTGCTCGGCCGCTCTCCACTCTCTCATTTCTTTATTTATTCAGCATCACCTCCCCCACCCCTCATGAATGAACATGCACAGCTCACGCCTGCAAATTAGGGTCAGATATTCATCGCATTTACCAACCAGGATATTAAACTGAAAACACGGCTGTTGGTAATACAATCTTGATTATTAGTTAGGTGCGCTGTCCCTGGATACAAAAACCACGGCAACAGCGCTTACATCAGAAATTCTCATATTGTCCTGTCTCAAGGCACAAACATCCTCATTCACATGCCCACACACAGGCATGGAAACATGTAAAAATAGCCCAACAGCACTTATTAGCATAGAAATACACATGCAAAGAGGAATAAAAACAGACTCTATGCCCATTGTTGTTTATGTGAAATTCACCACATGGAAAGGAAAAGGGAAATAACTCTGAAGGGAGAGACTCGAAGCATATCCCGCTCCAATTTTTTTTACCCATGTTGCAAAACACCCCTATCTTAAATCAGACCCAAGTGGAAAAAACACAGCCTCTATTGAGTGATAAAAAAAAGGAGAGCGGGAGACATGCAAATGATGTGTACACATAGAAAAATACTCTCATCTCCTCTCCAACTAGCCCATGTCTCTGAAATCACAGTTCAGTGCTCCTGAAGTGACTTAATGAAAAAGTGAGAGATGCATGTCATGGCGATTAATGTAAAAATGAAAGAGGAATGCATGCTCAGTCTCTTTCATTTTTGCATTTTAATCACATCTTTTTTAGGGCGTCCTGTTGCTCTAACCAACACTTCCTCCCAACGCACATTTAAACAAGGCCTCCACTCTCATTGCAGAACACAACACCAATAATCCTCTGTCCTTTAAAAAGGGAGTCTGCCTGCTTCCACCCAGTCTACATTATAGATCAACAAGGACCCATGTAAAAACCCACAGTACCCACAACAGTGTCGTATTACGCTGAGTGGGAGAAAAAAAATCGCTTTCCATCATCTGGTTCTTGGTTACTTTTCATGAACACAGCAGCTTGTCTCAAAGTGTGTCTTGTGGCGAAGAATTCTTGTGGCTCACTGAGGGAAAAAACAAGCCCTAAGACTTCAACACCGAGCAGTAAATAAAAGATTCACACTCGTTTGCATGTAATGTCACAAACAGGCTGTCCCTGAAAATGTAGATTCTGCTGATTTATGACATGATTACAGCCTCTTTCTCATACCTGTACAAAGAGCGCGTAGGTCTCGTTGTTTACAGTGTGCGAGTGATATAACTCGCCATCGTACCACAGGACCTTGCCAAGCGGCGAGTTCTCCTTGGTCACTGCAAACATCCTCCGTGGATCGCAGCACTCTGTCAGCAGCTTCCTGTGCAGAAAGGATGCAGGAAATAATGAGTCTGGTCTCTAGTGATCTCTGGACATTGTAGCCTAAATTGGATTCAACAGGACACCTGGGATTCTTGTAAGATGTTTTATTAATCACTTAATTATTTGCCAAGAGACAGCCAAAATAAGATGAGTATTAATATGACAAGACAAAGACCCACTGTGTGGGGTCAAACTCTGCACGTCAGAGGAAATAGCATGTTTGAGATATGTATATATGACTGGAGTTTAAAAGGATGTCAGCACTTAACGAACTCATTGAGCTGATGTTCAACAGAGGGACTGTCCTCAGCTGTTTTCACTCACTCAGCAGTTAAATACTCAGAAACTCCACTGGACAAAACCTGACAAAACAAATGTCTTTAAAGCTCTTGGGCTCCACAAATGAGCATCACGTCCCATTGGAGGCCCTGTCCACTGCTCTGCAGGTGTCACCTTCTCTCACGATCCTAATCGGCTTTGCCTGGGAGAGTTGTCTGCACACATTCCCCGGTGAAAAAGATTTAAATAAGATTGCCACAGTGTACCTTACATGCCCTGCTGATCCGGCTAGCTTTTAAAAAAAAACAGTGTCCCTGTCCTGAGGAAGACCCACACAGAGTCATTACAAAATAAAAAGGGATTATGATGTGTTTTTGTACCACATGTAGGGTAACTATCATATTCCTGTGGGATATCTTGCAAATTTTTACACATTCATACCTTTAAGACATGAGAGATTGAGGTCTTTTATGCAATACATGTACCGTTTAAACTATTTTCAGCTGAATAACCATAACAATATCATCATAATGACTTGACGCCCATATGTTTAGTGACTCCAAACAAAGACAAAGGGGGTCACAGGCACAATTTGCCCTCAAGACATCCTGCTGATAATATATTTGTTGCTTGATATGACTTATTAAACATCTATGTCATTAATTTTTTAGTATACCCTTAGGTGAGAAACTAATAACAAAAGGAAAATGCAATTTGGGACTTAATGGAGTCCTCTTAAGGACAGCTGAGGGCACCGGGCCGCACTTTGAAAAGCACTGCTCCAAACCAGTGCACGGAAATCTGAGTCCTGAGACGAACCTGTACAAATCGATGCCCGTCTGGTTCTTCTGCCATACTTCTCCCTGCCTCAGCACCTCTTCCACTATGTCTTTATCGCGGGGGAGTCTGTAGCCGGGGAAAACGTAAAACCAGCAGAGCACCAGCACGCACAGAGCGGCCCACACCGACAGCTTGCCCCGGTAGCATCGCACCATCATCGTCTCGCCTCTTGTATGTTGCACGGCTCAAAACAACCGGTGCATGCACTTTCAAACCGATGCAGTAAAACGCAGGCTCGGTTCAAAGCTGCTCTCTCCGTCCGCTGCAAATCCCCCGTCTCATCCCGCACACGGGGTGGTGTATGGATGGAGCTTGCAAGGTAGTCCGTTACCGGGTCGTCGCGCTCAAGCATCGGTATGGAAATCCGGTTTTGTGCTCGTGAGGTCCTGATGGCGAGAAGCAGAAGCGTCTGCCCCTGCTGCGGCTCACACTCGGTTGCGGGGTCGTGGTGCAGTGTGTCGGGCTCTGCAGGAATCCGCCGCTCTGCTCTCGGTGCATCACCACCATCATTACAGCCTGCGGATTGTGAGGAATCATGCGGGCCTCCTCCCCGCCCGGTGTACCGCTTTATCCCAATCTCAAAAGGGTCTCCTTGTATCCCTGATCCGGTCCACCTTGATCCTCTCTCTCCTGCCCAAAGGATCTCCTGCTCGGGCCTCCGTTGTCCTCGTCCTGCTGCAGGGTCTGCGGTGCAAGTGAACCGGCCCAGTCCAATTCACTCTCCCTCCACCTCCCCCTTCTTTCTCCTGTCAATACCCCCTTTTCGCCGAGACAAAGTGCTTCTTGTGCTGTTGGAGGGGTGTCAGGTTCACCACAGATAGCACGGGAGACACGGGAAGTTTTTCTTCAAAATAAAAGCATAATTAATAGCCCTAACATCAACTTTTTCCTCGTGTAATCGATCAACCCTTCGATTTTTGTTGCACTTTCATTTTTAAAATAAGAGGGGTATATAAGATTACGTGATATTGACACATAGCTACATACCAGTTCATTATTTGGTGCTAAAAGACCGAGACTAATGCTCAAGTCAGCATCCTCACAAGCTGATGATTGTTTATGGGTTTACTATGCTCAGTATGACATGCTTAGCACAGAGCAACTCTTTGTAGTGACTGTCAAAGCGAGAGATCATGCTTTTTGCCCTGTGGCTTATTGAGTCAGTTTATTTTTGATTTTATTATGGACAAATAAATCATCAGTGGAAAAGGGGCACTTTACACACGTCTGATATGGTAGTGCTTCAACATACTGTTCGATAAAAAACATGGCTAAAGTAAAAATAGGCTTTATTAAATGGTTTAACATTCAGACAGTTTTCACTACTATAGTTTTTCGTTTGAATATTCACCAATTTTTTTCCGAGTTGTTCGATTACTCTGGAACCCATTTTTTAATCCGCTGTCAATTAAACCCTTCATTAACATGGACATTATTTTGAAAGTTCCGCTTCAAAGTTCTTTTTTCATTTCCGCAGACTTGACAGCAAGCCGCTGCAGCGTGAAAGTCTCGCCTTGGCCGCCTGCTGGGATGTGAAATTCGAAGTGCTGCTGCCCCCTGCAGGATTTAGTCCGCACTGAATTTAAAAAAAGGCTTTAGGATGGTTGATTGAGACGCTGCTGCATCTGTCAGCCACAGTACCACACCCTAACTACACACTAAAGTGTCATTACGGTCTCATTTCAACCACACACTCTTTCAATTTCTCCACTAAATAGAACAACATAGACACATTTTGCCCAACAAAACGCTTTTAAATGATCAAGGGCTTTTCTATTCAAATTTTTCTGTGTATCAGCAGCTTCAGTGATGTGCAATAACAATGTTCTGCTGACCTCTTGTGGACAGATTCAATGCCTCGACTTCATGGTTTTATTTCCAAGAAAAAAAAAATCATGTGTGGGTGGAGGACAGCAAGGAGCATTTTTAGCAACTTGAACTATTTCATTTGGCTGCCAGCTCCGCCTTCTCTCTGGAGGTGTTTCAGTGTGAGAAGTTGGCACCTTCAGCGTCGTCTTCAAGAATAGTTCATTCTGTGTAAGAACCACAGGAATCTATAAAATGAAAATAGAGCACCAAAGTAGGAACTTTCATTTGAAACTGTCATCGTTTGCACTTTTGGATTTATTGTAAGAATAAGATTCAAGGATAAAAAGGCAAAAATAGTCAGTCCTATAATTCCATTTATTAAAATTAAGCTTCATTGTTTTTATAAAGACTTCTCTTTTCAACAACAGCCCTGTTTCTATATGCTAATAAAGATAGTTCAAGGTTCAAAATGTCTGAATTAAAAAGGATGTTAGATTTTTAGTATTTGTTTATTTGCACATAAAAAAAGATTTATAGTTATTATAAAAGATATGGCATATAAACATAAATATTCACAGATATACTGTTGAGGCACACTTTGATCATTTTCAACCTAAGATGCCCTCCAGCCAAGCAAACAATAATATATCCAGGCACAGTTACCTCACATGCACCCATACCCTTTTGTCTAGATATACTGTACAAGCTGACAGAAGTGTGGGAAGCTGAGAAATGTGTGCTACTCAGGGCACCCCGCTTACACCCTACTGGGAATCTTCGAGGGCAGTGTCAAGGTTATACCAGCGGGCAGAGGGATGCAATGGGAGGCCACTTGGCTGCTGCCGTGAGTCAGCTGCTCTCTGTGCCCAGCGTCCAAACAAAAACTGCCACCATGAAACTCTGCACAAGATCCAGAGTTAGTGAGGAGACCTGCAGGAGGTTTGGAAAAAAGGGAAAAAAACACCTATTATTACTTAATTCATAGTGGCACTACACTGTTGTGATTATGACCAAACAATTATTTGGTAAGGAACAGCAGTGGTGGAAGAAGCATTTATATCCTTTACTCAAATAAAAGTAGTGATACTGCACTTAAAAAAAGTTCTATTGCATGAATTATTTTAAGTATCATTGGCAAAATGCACTTGTATCAGTAAAAGTCATCATTGTGCAGAAAAACAGTCCCTCTGCATTAATATGTAACTGGCATTTTATTGTTGATGGTCAAGATGGAGCCAGTTTTAATCACTTTTCATGCAGTTTTGTAGTTTAATCTGTAAAAGAAATAATTACAGCCTGTTTAATAAACTATTTGCTGGTTCCAAATTTAACTAAAGCTGTTAAATAAATACCAATATAGTGAATCAGAGAGTATTTCTTTGGATTGGTTTTTAATATGTATGAAATCAATCTGCAACATTTAGCTCCAAGTGCAGAAAAGAGTTCAATATTTGTGATTATAATGAAGTTTTAAAAGGAAATACTTAAGTAAAGTACCTCAAAAATGCACTTTGGGACTGCACTTCAGTGAGTGTACTCACCACTGAGTATGAAAATCTAAAAAAGTCCTAGTATCTCTTGTATAAACATGATTGTACATTATTTGGGTCATGTCATATCACTTACAAGACAAAGTGGTTTCAAGCTATGACAAAGACCCTGAAGTAGACATGGAGTCAGCTGATGGCTGATGTGACTGTATCATGACGGCTGGCTCACATGGATTATATTGCAAGCAACTGACAAAACAAATAACATATCAAAGAACAGGTGAGGGTGGATTTAAATCCTTAAGGATTATGCATCGACTGCCCCTCTTAGTGATCTATGTGGCTCGAAAATGAAGTCCCTTTTTCTTTTTCTGCATCCCAAAATGAGTTCAATTGGTCAGATTTACGACCACATTTAGAGAACTACGGGATGAGACATCGAGCTGTCACCTATTTATGAAAGCAGCAACAGTAGAAAGTGCTTTACAAGCACTTCCAATACCAAGGCCCCCCTATTTTTTTCTTTTTGTGTGTATGGTGTCTGTGTGGAGACGGGAGTTGGGTTGCATCAGAAATAGCTCTTCCACCTGCTCAGGATCATTGACAAAAAGAATGATGGCAGAACATTTGTTGTCCCCCATGTCTTCCTCCTTTTATTGCCTCTCACTGCTCCCTGAGGTGTTATCTTTTTAGCTTCTGTTCACCCTCTGTTGTATGAGAAGCCAACATTAGAGGGTGTTTAACACTGTAGCGCTATTATAACAGCAACCGTGTTGGATACATCAAAAGAAATGATAACAGAAATGCTGTCAAATTCGCATTTTGACAAAAATTTCCACTGGCAATTGTTTTTACTGTTTCTTGGTGACTATTTAAAAGGAATTTAGCAGAAAAAACTGAGGCAGAAAGACACCAAGACATCACTTTGTGTCAAATAATCAATAATATTTTCCCTTACATGTGTGTGTGCTAACAGATATATGTCCTCTATTTCATTTAATTAGTCATCAGCCCGGCTGTGTTGTCTTTCAGACACATTAATGTACCATCCAAAAGAAAACTGGCTCTGTGTAAGTTAATTTAATTTTATGTCATATCTTCTCTTAGCTGTTTACCTATGCTGATATAATTTGATGCCCCACAACATATTTCTGGATATTGATAGAAAAATGTATGCATTAAAAACACAACCATAGTAAACTTTATAAAATATGTATTTATATGTAAAGAAATACTATTGGATATCATGTATGAGGAAGACATTACATGAGAAAGATTGACATTAATCCTGCAAATCGCCAATAACGATCAATCACAATCAGACACAAGAGGTTGCAAAGTTTTAACCTGCTACTTCTGTTGTGGAAAAATAGTTTCCTTTATTTTCACTCTGGTTTCTAATCTCTGAGAATCTCTCACAACTCAATGAAGACAAAGGCTCAATGTTGACTCTTCCTTGTTTCATGTGACTCTTGCGAAGATGTCCTTGTTGCTAATGCTCAGTTTACTAAAAACACCTTAGCACTTGCATCAGCTTTATTCCGATATAAGCCAGTGGAAAGAAGAGAAACTTGATACTTGGGGGTTAAGTGATTTGCAAGAAGTGTAGGAGCTCAGGCTGAGATTAGCATACATGCTCTGACATCTTGATAAAGTCAGGCCAAGAAACTGTTGACAGCAGATGTAAACACAAAAACAAGTGAGCGGCAGGTCAAAAATGAGGTGAGCAGGTCAGAAGAGAACGCAGTCTTTTCAGTTAACAAATGATTTAGTTTTATATACACCAAGCAGTCGCTCTGTGAGGCTGATCAGCAGTGCATTAAGCCAAAAAAAAGCCCAGTTTCGATGCTGACATGCTAATGTTAGCATTTTTAAAAATTGTTGTCAAGATTAAGAGTTTTCACTTTAAACCACAAATGTCAACTGATGTTGGTGCTGGATGAAAAGTTAGAGATCACTCCTAAGTGTCAACAAAATGGCCTATAAGAGTATATGAATGAGTCTAAAGACAATAGAAGTATATCTGCCCAAAATCTGCATTGTGATTGAGCTGATTTCTTAATGGAAATTTGTGTCATTTATCAGTTTTATGTTATGTTAAAGCTGTATTCCTTGCCATCTCTACTTGAAGTAAAAAAATAAGAATTTCTCCCCTTTATGTCTTGAGTGAATGGTGAAATTTTAAAAAAATGGCGGAAAAAACACATTATTTCATAATGAACACTTGGTGATTTCAAAGGAAATAAAAAGTGACGGGTTCTTATTCATTTTTACCATTATATATTATGATATTAAGCACATCTGAACATATTTACTTCAGTTACATTAATATAAAGCAGTGGTAGAATTTAAGCGTCACTTAGCCACCGCACTGATAAACAGATCAGCATTTAATAAAGATCTTATTTCCTAACTGTTTTAAATTATTTTAAAGAGGCTGTTGAGACAATAAACTGTATATCTTCACTGTAGCAGCTATTAAACCTACTATTCCACTTACTCCTCTTTCAATGAACTCAGAGCCAATGTGGCAAAACTGGAACAACGTCTTGTTATTTTCGGATGTAACATAATCACACCAACCAGTATTTTTACAATAATAACTATGATTAGAATAGATCAAATGTCATACGAGCTAATTCCTGTTATTTAACCTTGATAGTGTCACTTTACACTTTCCCCTTGGATAAATCAGAGCGATAATGGCCAGGCGCTGCATTGCTGCATGTGATTAACCCTTGTACTTAAAGACATGTTGTAGAAATATCCAAAAACAGACAGAAAATGAGCAATTAATCAGATCTTGTGGGTTCATAGTGTTACAGAATACATGTTACCGCTGTTAAAAGCAGCCTGCAGTATCATGGGAGAGGGGCCTGACCTATTCTTAGCGTATGATTGTGTGCTTTCGCTATGAGTGAAGGCTTTGGGCGTGTCTGTTCTCAATAAATGTATTATTACTAAGCTATTTTAACTCTCAGCAATATTTAGGGTCGTTACTCCTCTTACCCTAATTCATGCATGTAATTGCTAGATTATGCGTTTAGTTTACAACACCGTTTATGGCTAATTTAGCGTCCTTGCCAAAAGTCTGATGAAAAGATAGCACTGTCATGTTTGTTCAGACTGGAGACAAGAGGGAGCAGCAGGCATTGCATGAAAATACATGGTTGTGTAACATGCTATTTAGCATTTGTTTAAAAACCAAAGTGTAAAAATAATGCTTTCTGGGCCGCAGTTAGCTAAAGCAACTTACTGGTGTTTCTGCTTGTTACCTAGCAACTGGTCCTAGCCATTGCCCATAAAACAATAAAAGAAGACATTTTTTATACTTTAGTTTTTGAATACATTGAACAAATATAGATAATCTAGCAATAACAGAAGAGATTTTCACAGATGCTGTAACTTTTGCTCGCATTAGACAGAGCCTGGCTAGTTGTTTCCCCTTTGTCTAATCTTTATGCTAAGCTAAGCTAAGCTAACCTGCGGCTCCTCCCAGATTTCAGCTTTTCCTTTCCTTTAAAACTAACCTTTTCACTTTAAGATTTTAAAATACATCCTTATTTAATGACTATGTCTCCAATATTTGACCCCAGAGAAATCAGTTTTTTTTTTTAGCAAGGCAACGGTATGGAAATAAACAAATCCCATGATTCCCTTCTAATTCAAAACATCAAACTATATCTGTTTGATTGTTTTGATAAAAGTGTTGGAAATTAAATATTCTTAAAGCTAAACTTCTAAATTTGAAAGATACAGTAATTTCACCATTTACTACTCTGAATTCCTCTGATGCATTTTTTTCTGCTGTTCCAAGAACAAGCAACTATAAAATTATTTCACACAACAAGGAGCGATATCAGGACAATGCCATGAAAGTATAATGCTCATGATTTATTATTACTCTCTCCTGGTGTTGTCGCTGTGTCAGGGGAGGTGATATTTAATGCTTGGTCCAATGCCAGCACATTCCTGGGAACAGACGTTATATCTGCCCTCCACCCGCCACACTGCCCTCATAAAAAGCTGCCCATTGTCTCCAGCAGCCACTTGTGGGACTCTGCAGACATCATTTCACAGGTAAAATCACCACTGGTTTTTTGTGTTTTTTTAAGTGTCTGAGGCTTTAAGTCTGTTTCTGAGTTTAATAAGTCTAGTCTAGCCTAATATTGTTCTATGACTGTCTTTCTTTTTAAAGAGTAGAAAAAGAGGTGGATCTATTTAAAAGATCTGTTTAACAGTAATTCTGTATCCCCTTATATTAACTTATTATGGACAATAGGACAAGTTTTCAGTGGTATTTGTTGAGGAAAATAACCTGTAATCAATCATTACATGTTTGTAAAATATGTCGGCCTAATTAGAAGATTTGATTTGCCATATTTGTGACTGTTGCTATCTGGATTTTGTCTGTTTTGTCAGATAGAGAGCTTCTTTACAAATCTGTTAAAGTGTCAGCCGTCTGAAAAAAAAAATGAGATGATGCTGAATCTCTCATGTTCATATTTACTCCTCTTGTCAAAGGATGGAGGACTGTTTGCTGTGTAGAGCTTTGATGGGTTTATTATATTGTTGTTTTTAATTGAGGTGAGGTTTTTCCCCAAAACTGTACTAATACACACCTCTGTTTCTCTCATGTGTTTGCTTTTGTGATTATAGCTGAAGTGAGGTAAGAAAATTCATATTGATCCTGAATGCTGCTCTGACGTTTCATTTTGACTGCTTCATTATATTAAAGCTGTAAAAAACATTTGATAAACCTAGTTATTGTATCCTAGTCATTATTGCCTATAGCATCATCACCCTCATTTGTCCGTGTTTGGGGTTTCAGGAGCCCGACAGGCCTGGAGCCATGAATCCCAAAGGGGATAAGGTAAGCCAGCTATATTCCACCGTGCTAATCCTCCATGCATGAAGAGGGGACACATTGTCCTTATGCACATGGCAAAGATCTGGCAGTAGTTATCAGTCAGAGTTGTTATCAGCATCACTGAGAGCTTTCCCCTTGACTTCATCCTAATAATAAAGCATTATCTTTAACATGCCGCTCCAGTAAGTGTTGCTGAGTTTGACACCCACACACATAGGTATCTCCATGCATATTTTTACTGTAAACGCAACAACAGATGGAACATCTCTGAGTGATTACAACATAAAAAGGTCCTAAAAGAACTTTTGCAGACTTTATAAAGTTCAATTTAAGCTAAAGGATGTTGATGTAATCAAGCAATTTTGGCGGTTTTTAATCATATTAGGTGTACTTTTTTTCCATCCTTAGTTTACAGAAGCTTATATGCCCCTTTGAAAACTTGAACACTTTTAGTAACCATTTGTTCAATGCTAGTTGGACTTTAAAAGTCCATTGTGTTGATAAATATATCCTTTTCTTCATAGCCGAAGTCGAAGATTTCGGCTTCTCGCAAGCTCTCCCTCAAGGTGAGTCACTACGATTTAACCTACTTTTTTTGTGTGTCTAACATAACCACACAGCGCTGCCAGCACCGTCTCTGCCCAGTTTTAAATGGTATCTGTTTCGTCCAATCAGATGCTTCTCCTCACACGAGCTTGTGAGGATTTGGAGAGGGAGACGCAAATGAGGGAGGAAGAGAAAGTGCGCTATCTAGGAGAAAAACTGCCTCCTTTGCAACTGTCTGGATTACCACTGAATGAGCTACAGGTAAGGATCATAAACCAGAGGAGAAAAGCTTTCTGTGCTGCACAAAATGCATTCTAATTTTTTTTTCTCTCCTCAGAATTTATGCAAACAGCTTCATTCAAAAATTGACGTGGTGGATGAGGAGAGATATGACTGTGAAGCCAAAGTGAACAAACACAACAAAGATGTAAGTATCTGAAAAGCCTCTAGAAAATATTCTTATAATTCTGCACAGTTCAGTCAATACTTCAAAATGAAGAAAACAAAAAAAGTTTCCTTCTTTTCTTTGAAACCACAGATTAAAACCTGCAAAACACAAATCCCAGAACTTTCTGTATGTCCATATTCCAGAAGAAATTATTTTGACAGTAGGTCTAAGGAATATATTAATATTAAATCGAAATAATGACATTAGAGTGCTCAGATTTGGATGTGTAATGCATTGTGGGTTTTTTTGTATTTTGTTCATATCAACCAGCACTAGTATTGTTTAACACCTCAGTTTTTGCATATTTGCATATTTACAGGCCTGACAAGAGAAATTCAGAATTTAAAAGATGCATTTGTGTTTGTTTCATATTTCTTTTGTAATTTTTTAGATCCATGAGCTGAAACTGAAGGTACAGGACCTCGGAGGCAAGTTCAAAAAGCCTGCACTGAGGAAGGTGAGAGTGTCAGCAGACGAGATGATGAGAGCTCTCCTGGGCTCCAAACACAAGGGCTCGATGGACCTGAGGGCCAACCTCAAGTCTGTGAAGAAGGAGGACGTCAAACAAGACAAGGTATCAAGACTCCTGAACGTTTAGTCGGTCTGAAAGTCTCCGAACCTATTTGAGGTCATGTAGCTAAAACTCTACATTATTTGTTCAACCCCAGGTGCTCACCACTGAGGTTGGTGACTGGAGGAAGAACGTGGAGGCCATGTCAGGCATGGAGGGCCGCAAGAAGATGTTCGACACAGGCGGCGGAGCTCAGTGAGAAGAGCGAACGATGAAGCCGATTGACTAAGAACAAGGAAGAGGAAGTTGTCTAAGCAGAAAGAAGGGATACGTATCTGAAGATTAAATGACTTGAAAGCTTTAAGATTAAGCATTAGGTCATGAGCATGTTAAACCCTGAGTACATTAGCTTTGCCTTTATTTGCCTGATGGCCATTTTCTGTGCAATGACTCAAAGCACTTGAAAGAAAGTGAAGGATTTCTTTTTTTATTACCAAAGGACATTCGTTTTGTTATGACGTATTTAGACAATTAAAGTGGATCTGAACAAACAGACGGCGCCTTCAGTCTTTGATGTTCCATGATGTGCTTGACTTTATCGTGTTTCATTTTACTGGCAGCCTTTGGTTTATGTGAGGCATGTAGGAGAATGGAAAGCAGCTTAACCCATGATGGATTAAAAAAGGAGGATGGGAGGGGGGACACAACAGGTGTTACGTACTTAAAAAGTCAAACTCATAACGTTGAAATAGATCCTGCAGACACACCCATAAAAAAGAAAAGTAAAGCCTGTTTTTATTAAAACTGAGAGTTCTTCATCAGATTGCAACAATCTTTGCTAAATAGAGATTAAAACTGTAGAAATATTAAACAGACAACTAATTACATACAGAAGAAAGATAGGACTCCAATTTGATAATGGCTTAAAGGTGTTTTGATCATTAAAAATTATGTTTTGCTCATTTTTCAGACTTTAATCATTTTGGAAATTATGAAAAAAAAAGGGAAATTTACTTTAGAGATTGATATTGCTGCTTCTAAATGAGTTATATTCAGAGTTAGATAATGGAAACAAACCACAGGAGTCTTTCCAGCGGAAGGTGACAGACTCTAAAACACCTGGGCCGTGTAGTTTTTAGCTCCTAGCCTTTGAAAGCTAAACTTGAGCTGGATATCAAAACCCGCTGACATTGTTGTCCCACACATTGTACGCATGCATGTGCTTCCTCTGCGTGTGTCAGTGGTTTGACTGGCAGCCATTGTTATTTGAAGTATGACTGTAACCCCCAACAATAGCCTCAGGATCCCTGGAAGTACACATCAGTTGGCGTATCGTCTGCTTTTATGGGCTGGTTAAAGAGTGCCATGTTTAAACAGCTGATACACATCCCTCATGAATGTCAGAGTCATCTTAAACACATAGACACCATAGGGTATGTAGGATAACTGTCTGATGGTGAAATGTTGCACCACTCATCCTTATATCAACCTTCACTGTGAGTATGTGTGTGCATGCGTGTGTTTAACCTCTTGATTGTCCTTGCACCCCGGCTTAACAAGTTAATATTGAAAAGCAACCAAGGTCTTGATACACTCTGTGCCCAAAAATAGGCCCTGATGAGCTGATTGAGGTCGACCTTCGCATAGAACGAATGTGCCAGATGTGCTTTCCTGAGCTCAGTCATGTCAGCGCCACATGGCGACTGCTAAATACAAAGGCCATGACACCGAAAGTTGTCGAGATGACTGACACTTTCAAGTGTGGCTTCATGTGTGAATATTTAAACCATGTGGTCACACTGCGCTTCCCTGTCAAGACCACTTGGTGGCAGTCCACCCTTAGAGTAACCAGCTTGATCTCTTGTTATATTCTTTAAAAAAAGGTTAACAAAAGTGGCTGAACTGAGTAAAATACAAAAAACTCGTGTATTTTCCTTAAGTCTTGACAAAAACTGTAATGAATGGAAAGAAAGAACAATACATTTTTCTGAACTTGTATCTTTTAGAATGAAGGTTAATTCATGTTTATTTGAGACAATATAATCAAATGTATATATTTTGTATTTGGGAAAAGAACTTGAGAATGTGTTTAACACATAACAGTGGAAAAACCTTATTCTTATGAATAGAAAATATTTGTTGGAATAAAGTTATTTAAGAGTAAAACATAGATATTAAGTGAATGCAAGACTTTGGTATTTCCTGTTTCAACAGCACCACGAAGATGATCGAAGGAACCACAATCGGATCCATGGTTTGGGATTTTGAGCTGTTTAAGAAAAAAACTGACTTGACTAACCTTTAAGAGCCTTCATTCCTCCTTTTCTTCATGTTTTAATACTGATTTCTCTCATGAAAGACAAGAGAAACCACATTTCCACAAGTTGTAAGATGGAAGAAGTGGAGCCTGACAGTAAATAATTACCACTGTGGCTCTAAACAGCATCAGTTCATTTTCCTCATGAAATAACCCAAAGGAAAAGAAAAATGAGAGTTAGTGTGCAAAGAAAACACGGAGGCAGATTACTGTGTTTGCAGTGTGTGGCCTGATGAGGAAGCGTGATTGATGTCATTAATCTTCTACATGCAGCACGGGCTGTGTATATATTGCTGCAGGGTCTGGAGGTGGACAGTATTGAAATACATCTGACAGAAACAAAAGGTGGCCTGGTGATTAGACGGACTGCCCTGTAACTGGGAGCTCCAGGCTCAGCTCTCTCAGCATCTAATTTTGTGCGCACAAGCAGTTATGTGTCTTGTCGGAGTGTCCTTCAGTGAGATAAGTGTATATTGTTTTAGCGAAACTGAGGCACTTCACAAAAAAAAAAGAAGCCAAAAAACATGGTGTACAAGACGGCAGTTTGTGAAATAGGTTTTTCCTTTTGTTTGTTTCAAGCCACACAACAACATTTGGCTGTAGTGACGTTGTTTTCATCTGACATGTGAAACTGAACTTTTAATTAACAAACTGTCAAATTTCCCAATTATTTAATGGCAGTTAAGAAACATTTAAAGAGGGAAGCAGCCGGTGTCATTCCCTGCTCATCAGATATTGACATTTTGTGTGTCGGAAACCAAAGGAGGCCTTTACTTTCTTTTCAAGATGAAACCAGACCTTCAACAAACCAAGTTCTAGAAAGGGTGCAGGTGCAGGTGGAGTGATGTGTCACACAACTGTCATGATCTGGGTTTCAAATCAAAGATCCTCTCCTAATTATAACCAAGTATTTTTTCTTGATCTAATTGAATACTTTTCTCTCCAAACATAACTGAAGAGTGACAGTTTCACTACAAAAAATGTGTGTTTAGAAAGGCTTTGTGGCAAAAAGGACCCTTTGTATGAGACACTGAAGGGAGTGACAAAAGTGGAACCAAATTTTCAAGTATTGGAGGGGAAAAAGAAATTAAGACTTAATTAAAAGCACTTTTCCAGAAACTGTGGTCAACAAAAAGAAAGAGGCGTAAATAAATTAGAACAATTGGACAGATTAAAGAGGAAGGTGAGAGCAGAGAGACATGACTGGAGCAACAGAGAGGTTTGAGAAACAGAAGAAGAGGTGATTGATCTTTATATACATCAGCCAATGAGAGAATGAGGAACAGGTGTGCAGCCAGGTGGCTCGTCAGGTGAAGGCCAGTTCGTATCATGTGGATTAGTATGCATTATAGCACATTTTCTCCTTACAGATATCTTTTCAAGACACAGTCTGCTGTTAAACAAGGTTTTTTTTTTTGTATTTCTTATCTTTTTGTCCAGATATATCTAATTAAAATGTTTTCACGGTGGCCACAGCTCAGGATTTTCGCCTTTTTCTGCAGCAAAAAATGACTCTTTCTCTCCTAAGAACACGGGGCAAAGAGAAAAGAGGAGATTTAGATAAAAGTGATAGAAGGTGCACTTTATTGACATCTTTCTTATACTCTAAAGCCTGTTTTTTCATTTTTATAATCCACCTTGTGATGGGAAGGCAAATAAAGCTACCTTTTTCGTTTTTGTTTTTTGAGCAGAAGGCATGAAAAGGAATAACCACCATATACAAAGTGTTTTTCAAGAAGTCAGGGGGGAAATTTATTTATTAACTTCTTCTCTTTCACATTTCTGTGTTAGTTTGGGGCTGCAAAGTGGCGACTTTCTTGTGACAGCCCACTTTTTCTGTGACCTCTGGGCTCATGCTGCAATAACTAGCTACTGTACAGCGTGTGTTTACAGCTTTCTGTGCTGATGTGTCAAATAAGCAGCTTGAGGCAAATCCTGTTTCTTCTCTAAATGTTCGTCTATATTTGGAGGTAATGACACAGAAAAGGAGCTTTTAAAAAGCATTAAACTGGTGGATTCAAGGGTTTAAACAGAGAGAGAAACACACACACACACACATACAACCATGTACGCAGCATGCACACACCCACACACACACACACACACACACACACACAAAATATGCAATATGTTCCTCTCAGTCAAAAAGTGTTAATTGGATTCAGTCTAAGAGGTGAATCTTTTTACACTCTCACTAAAAGATTCACAAGCAGCAGTTAGAAATGACTGGAAACAAAGTAATTGAGACACACATTTGTAATATTCACTGCTAATCCATGTGACCGGACTAAAAGATGAGGTTGAACTTCATCTCACTTTAACTGAAACTACAAGCTGACTAATGAACCATGAACCAGACTCAGTTCATCCCCTGCATCTTGGTTGTGCCTCCCGGCAGTTATTTGGACTAATAAGACGAAGAGCCACATTAAAATGGCTTGTCATACATCCAGATATATTTGCAATAAATTTAGGATCTTCATTCAAAAGAGGACTTTTGAGCAGAAAATGGAGCTTTAAACAAGAGCTGACATTAATACAATGGTATCTTAATGTCAGATTGTCCTAATTAAAATTTTTCTTCAGCACTTTTACTATAATTGATTGGAATCAGTGGAACAAACAGCAAACACAACACTGACGCAGTAAGGTTGACATGGTTAGCCTGTTTGCTAGCCTCTTTACACATTCAGTGGACGTAAAGCAACATTAGCATTCATTCAAGTTGTTTTTCTGGCCTTATGATCAATGTAAATACAAGTTTTACTACAAGTTTAGCTCTGATTTTGATCCCTGTTAACTCCTCTAAGAAATATCTCACTCTTTAGCAACTAAATGCACCACCACGTTAACTAGCTAGTTGCTAACTCTGACTATTTGCAACTTGGTGCTAGTCAAGTAGCATGCAGTGCGTTTAACACAGCTTTTTTGCTTAAAAACAGCAGGTAGTGGCTGCAAATGAGGTTGATGAGAGTGAGTGGCTGTAAAGGCAAAAACTAATAGCTGAAAGATGCATATGCAAAATCTATTGATAAATCTTTCAGGTTTTGTCACCATCTTCGACTTCTTGGATTGACTGTGAATATGAAACTATTGATTGCTGCTGCTTCAGATGAGCTGCACACTGAGTTTCCCAAAATGTCTTTGAGGTCAAACATCTTATGAGTTAAAGAGGTGATAGGATTAAATGGACCAAAGTGAGAGACTCTTTCCACCTCTGAGTATTTTCTCTGTTTGTTTCTCACGCATCCAAGCTGTTTCAGGGATATTTCATCAGCTTCAGTGGTGGTGCACTGCAGGTCAGGCCTCATTCCACCCACCTGTGATGGGCTTTGCTCTGTCTTTGTTCCTCCCTATACAGTAAATTCACTTTCTCCAAATTATGTTTAAAAGAATCTGCAAAGAGGAAGAAGGAAAATGAGTCAATGTAAGAGCTGCAGTCAATGGGCATCTTAATCCAAGCACTGAATCATCCACACTTTTACACCTGTCACCTCTAACGGTTAAAGGTAATCTACAATAAGTGCCTGTGGCCTTGCTCCCTCCTCGTTATTGATCTCCTGTGAGCCAATAGGGAGGGATGGAGGGGGCTGATGGGTATTGGTTTTGGACTCCAAAGCTGGTCAGAGGTCAATTAGATGCGAACATTAAAGATTCTCCTCGGTTAAATCAGTTGGAAGGGAAAAGGGAAAGGGCTGCAGGCAAGTCATAGTATATATCAGGTCTTGTACTGAACTTACAAGGCAGAAGTTTATTTTATTTATTTTAGTATTGACTGAATTTGTTCCTTTTTTGGAATTTTCTGTTTTTGAATTGTGCACTCAGGAAACAAGATGAACTACATATTTCATGTTTCTCTGCTTTGGAGTAACATTGTCAAAGCAGTTTTCACCATTAGATGTTCGAAAATGAACCCTGAAGTTTGCACGTCACGGACAAGCCAACAAAGCTCTGGTAATTTCCAGAGAAACAAAGTGTTGGAGTACAAACCCCCTACGTGACACAAAGTGAGAAACCTGCTCAGCTGACCCTCCGTCGCCTCAGGTCTCCTCAGAGCGATCGTGTGAACAGTCTGTCTGAGTAAATTATTAATTATGATGCTGGAAGTTACCACCATGGAAGATGTTTGGTCGGTGCAACTATAAAAGCACGTTCGCATAAACAGCACCAAACATTATGTAATCTCTCGCTTTTCAAACGTTCAAGAAGTCTTTGTATAAAATATATATCACCTTGCTTTCCAGAAACCTTTGGCGTTAAACTAACTCACTTGTATCAAACCTTCTACTTGTCTGCTTCTTTTGTTTTTAGACTCCGTCTCCTTTAAGGTGTAGAGATACTCTGGAAAGTCAGTGAAGAATAATGACTCTTACTTGGACTCCTCACAGCAGTGCTTCTCATGAAGAGTGTGTGCAGTTTTTTTAGTTCAGGCCTCTCTTATGCTTGTTAGACTAACATATGACCTTTAGAACCCAGTTTTCTCCCATGAGGGAATAAAAAAAACTTGAAATCAGAAGTATTTTGTGTAATTTTTACACACTCCTTGTTGCAGTGCTGCTCTCATCAGATGCTAATGTTGTCAATGACTCTCTGATTTGTCTCGATTGGCACGGCTGCAGACTGTCACTATGAAGGGTAGCGTTGCAAGTAATTCATCTCTATCTGACATTAATTGCTTTATCGTGTCGTCTGCTCTTATCGCATCTCTTTGTGTCATTAAAGCTCCAAAGTCCTTGGGAAAATGTTTAATTCCTGTCTCCTTTACAGCTTTTTTTTTTTTTTTTACCATGTGAACTTGCTCAACTCCTTTGACATCATTTATGAGCAAAAGACGACAATGACGGCTTCATTTTGATGAATCTTTCCCTTTTCATTGTGTTTTTCTCTAAAACTTTCCATGCCAAAGGGATAGTAATGACATATAAAACATCCATAACCAGTGAGCCTTTATAAACCATAAAATCTCTTAGTCAAGTCGGGTGCATGCAACAAGCCATTTATCAATATTAATGAAAAGCTCTGCTCCCAAAAGAGTGAAAGAATAGAGCAGTTTTCTTTGATTGCTCAGAGTGAAGATTGGGGAAAAGTTAGAAATCACTCTAAATGCTGTAGTGATGGAAAGAATAAGAGCTATCGCTTCAAATGAAAACGAGTGTCTTGGCTATTCAAAAAAAAACAAAAAACAAAGGCAGGAGTTCTCCTTTGTTCCGAACTTTTAAAGGCATCTGTTTCTCTTAATGTTGCTTTAGGTTCACAACAGCGCGGTCGGTCTGTACGTGTTAGACTTGACTTCAAAAGCCGTCGAATAATGAGAGAGAAATACAGCTGGTCTACTTTCAACTTAGCAACAAAAACTAAGAAACAAGCGCACTCTGGGGAGTAAGCCTATATTTATATAACACAGTTTTGAAATTAAAAGTTCTGGAGGAGGATCCAAAGAGGGTGCAGAACTTCAACACTGCCAACCAACTTTCAGAGTGCTCTCTTTCAGCAGTGAGGAGTTTAAATAATGGGGATTTGAATATCATGAATCTCTATAAGGTTGTACAGCTTTAAAAAGTGACAGATTGAGTTTTTACTTTGCTTTGTGTGCTTTAGTAGCCATGCTAACGGTGTGGCTCTCAGTCTGTCAGTGAGTCCACGACTTCGGTCCATCCTCATTATCTTTATTGAAACTACATGATGGATTGCTATCAAATTTTGTACGGTCCTTTATGATCTCCACGAGATAAATCCTATTGACATCAGTGATCCTCTTAGTTTTGCCATAGCACCATTTGGCAAGAGGATAAGTTGTATTTTCTGATGGACTGGCATTTATTGGCATGCTAACATGCTCAATTAAGACAGTGAACATTGTAAACATTTAACAAGCATGTTACATGTTTAATGTTCAACTAGCATGTTTAAAGGCTGACGTTAACGTTCAGTACAGTCTCACTGTAGGTTCTTAGTAAAGAGAACTACTAAATTTTCATCTGCAGATGTTCGGTAACTGAGGTTAAAAAAATGTGTTATTGGTATCACATTTTGTGTTCTCGCTGTTTTAAAGTAGGGATGTGTGACCCTCTCAGGCCTCAGATGCCTCTGGAATGTAAGTGGTGCTAAAAGGTGGATTCACAGTCCATAATAAGCAAGGCTGAACCCCGCAGATGCCACCCAGCAACAAAGTCACTGCTGACACCTTTTCATTTTTACAATCCCACTGCAGAACTCATTTTTGTCTCCGTCCAGCCGTGTGTCTCTGGTCTGGAGCGGGAGCCATTTTTCACTTCATGTAGCTTGTAAAGCAGCCACATGGAAGGACGAACCTGGCTGCACCTTCACTGGCTCACCGCTGTGGTCCGAATATTTCACTGTCTCAAGGCTGTGCGATATCTTTATTTTGTCTGAGCTGTTTTGAAAAAGTTTCATGAAACTTTGACTAATTTCTTTGTCAGAACAAAATAAATCCATTTCAGTTTTTCCTCTCTCTCTCTCATAAAAAATAGCATTAATTACAACGGCTAATCATTAATGTCACTTCAGTTCTGGATTAATATGGCAAACTGTCCTTTACTTCATTAGACTTTGACACTAATTAACAGTAATTTACTCATGCTGAATGTGGATGCCCTTTAGATTTCAAAAAGGACAGTTCATGAATAAATAATTATAATTCAAATTAAAAGTGACAGAAGTTTTGCTTGTAGATCTTCCTGTTAGTAATCCATTCTGTCAAACACACAAACACGAAGGCCTGTTGTACATAAAAACACAATTAATTTGCAAAGAGACTAATGAAGAATATAAATTTCTGCACATTTTGCGATGCAACAACTGAATGAAAGTGCACATCTGAAAAAGAAATCTCTCTACAGCGACCAGAAGAGGCGAGCGCTCTCTCAGCGAGATATCACTTTAGTGTTTATCAGCGGGGATCATCTCTGCAAACCTAAAACCCATTTCCTTTTCTTGCTCTGCTTGCATGCTATCTGTCTGCTTGACTCGCTTTTTATTTTCTCTTTTGGAAAAGTTAGATACCAAAGCACAGACTGAAAGACTCCTTCGCTTGATCCGGTTTGCAAAAATTAATGCCCGTTATCTCACCAAAGTATTTTCTATTCCCAAATGTTGTGATTTGTTTGCAAACCAAAAGAAAATTGCAAATGTTAATATACTCGAGAGAAACTACGTCTAAGCTGTAAAAAAAAGTCTCTTTAAATCATTCTCATACTGTGCTGCTTAGTAATGAACATTAGGAGGAGGCTATTATACTTTCCACCATGATGTTCTTCTCCAACCCTGCAGGCCAAACCCCCCCCAAAAAACAGAGAAAAGGAGCATCATAACACATCAACCATCCATATTGAAACCAAGGTCTTTCTGAGGTTTAGCGTGTTTAACTCACATGCTGAAGTCATATCTAAAACACAACAAACTCACCAGATTTCTGGAAATATCACACAAAAAAGTCAATATCACATTAGGATAAAAAAAAAACATTTATTCTGGATGAGAAATAGAGAGGTATCAGATAAAAAATATCAGTTATTACAGTGTTTTGGAGAGCTCAAGGAACTAAGACAAAGGAAAACAAGGAAATTAAAAAAAACATTAAAATAAATTTTACAAATGCAAATTTAGAACAAATGCTACAAAGTAAGAGAACATAAACAAATCCATCAAATACGCATAAAAAGCCAAACAGCCCACTTTCATCTTTTGTTCAACCAATTCTAGAGTTATCATTAAAATTTAAATTAGTTAGCTAGTAATCAGCAGAGGGCTAACACTAGATTAACAGAGAATAACATCTGAAACAAGCTATCAGAGTATTTAAAGGAAATATTAAGACTTTTTGTTAATTTTTTCAACATTACTTAGGAATAATTTTATTCTGTAACTCTATGAGACAGATTCATTATTGCAATTATTGCGTTTTTATGTGTGTGTTCTTGCAGCTTTTTTGTATTTGTTTGTTTTTTTTCTCACTTTGCAGCATGTTTTCTGATGCTGCCAATGTGTTGTGAAAATGGTGAATCCAAATATTTGGACCACATACTTGTGTTTCTTCTGGCTTGTGCCTGGCTTCTCTGCCCAAGTCCAGCCCACATACAGCATGACTGTTAGGAGGATTTTTACTGTGTGTGCCACAATTGTCCAGATATGGAAGCAGCACCTGACTGTCAGCCAGCTTTGAAGGACAACAGGCAAAATGAGCCCATGTGAGGAAGTAAACGGGCCAGACTGGGAAGAAGAACCATATGTATTAGGCCAAAAACCTTAATTTGCAATCTGGGGAGCTCTCCGGGCCACTGTGGGCTACCTCAGACCAGTCAGAATAAATACACAGACTGTTTTAGACCTGTAGGATTATTTTTTTACATGATATTATAAGACTCCAGCAGACAAGGTCATGCTGTCTAGTCCAGCTGCGAAGAGTGAAGATACCTTCAGCAGCAAATAAAAGTCTTCAGGAATTGTATTTTAGAAAAAGAAGCCAATAAAATTGAACTTTGCTTTAGAGGAAGAGGCTGGTCGAATTGCATGTTGGACTTTTTAGATGCAAAAACGTTGGATTTACATGTGAAACGTGCGAAGCAACTTCACTCTTTCCCCTGCGTGTTGACATCACCGGTCCACTACGGCTCCGCCTCCGCACACTGATGCTGATCCCCCCCTTGCATCAGCACCATTTCTGATATCCTCACAGAGTATTGGAGAGAGAGAGAGAGGGAGAGTGGAGGTGAGAGAGAGAGAGAGAGAGAGAGAGAGAGAGAGAGAGAGGGAGAGAGAGAGAGAGAGAGAGATACAACCCAACCCCAGCAGAGCGGAGAGGCGTCAGACGGCCGCCAGAGCTTACCGGTTACGCACTGTTCAAAGGCCTCATCGACGGCTTGCAGCGCCAGAAACAGCTGAAGAAGAAGTCAACACAGCAGGGCACACGACCACAGCGACAGTCAGTAATGGAGAACCTGCTGGATAATCCAATGAAAGCCGTTCTTTACCTGAAGGAGCTCACCACAATCGTCCAGAACCAGCAAAGCCTGATCCAGACGCAGCGCCAACGCATCGACGAACTCGAGCGAAAGGTGGAGGACCTGATAGGAGAGAACCGGCAGTTGCGGGACCCCCATCACTACGTCCAGCAGCCCGCTCAGCATCACCACCACCACCACCACCACCCGAGTCACCGCAGCGCCAGTCCCCAGGCGCCGGCCCACCTCCATCAGCACCCAGGGAGCAACAAAGCTGCAGCTCACCTCGGTCAGCAGGCGCAGCAGCAGCAGCCGCCGCCACCGCAACAGCAGCAGCAGCAGCAGCAGATTCACAATCTTTCTGCCCAGCCTCAGCAGCACCCGACCCCTCCTGCGCCGTCCTCCCACCACCCGCAGCAGCTGCAGCTCGTCCCCACCTCGCCGCAGTCACCCAAAACGAGCCAAACCAGCCCGGACTCCGCCGAGGAGGACAAGAGGAGCCCCTGCTGCAAGTCCCTGGTTCCGCAGACTCCCACCGCTCTCTGCCGCTCAGTTGGATTGGCCAGGAAAGCGGAGTAAGTAGCTCTCATGCTGTGTGACATGAAAAAAAAAGAAAAACAATCTCCATCATAACGACATTTTTAGTAAATTATGCAGAATCTTAAATTAAATTTAAAAAAAACAAACACTGATCTTCCCCAAATTAGGACATTTAAGGCAAATCAGCTTCTGCATTCTCCTGCCTTTCCCAACATAACCTTTTTATTAAAACGCTGGAAACTGCACAGGGTATCAAACAAGTGACACCCAGCACCCAACTGTCACTGGCACATTAAACACACATAAAAAGACTGGCATCCAGTGACCCTAATAAGACGGATATTTTTCTCTGTGTACTGTGGCAAATCTTGTCTAAATATAGCAAATGTGTTTGGCCAGAAAAAAAAAAAACAATGTGACATCCTCAAGGGCCATCTGATGTGATGCCACAGCCTCTTCTCACCCAAGTAACGCTGTCAGCTGAAATTTTGAAAACAAGCGATTGAAGAAAAGCAGATAAATAAACAATATAATGAAAAAATGCAGTGAAGTAGATCTCTGAAGGGCTGTAAAGCCTCATCACTGACACTGTATGAGCCCTGTGCTGGGTTGCATATAATTTGCCTTTGATTAACTTCACTTCCCCTGAAAAGAGGTTTAATTTTCTGACAGGTTATGCAAGCACCTTCTGTATTTTTTTGCATTATTTACTTGGTTGTTACACCATTAAATCAATCCCATGCTTAATGATTATTGATTATCAGGGACCCAGGTTGGCATGTTTAACAGTATTGGTTTGTTATTTCTGCATCAAGTCTCTCACTACTTGGTGGATGCTAAATACTGGAGAGAACGCGTGTTTGGGTGACTTGTAACAGAGCAGAAGTTTGGTGAAATGATGCACTCAACGTTTTGGTCTTTCCCCTTCAGATTCGCCGCTCGTTCTGGTTCTTGTGAGGTTACAGCTCTGTTTGCACACTTTGAATGTGGAATGAGCTCAGTATTCTTTAAAATGCTTCCGTTTTTTAGGCTCGGCCGAGATAGCAATTTCACAGGTGCCAGGAGAGCTTTTGTGACATTGTAAACACACTTTTTTTAAAAAAAAAACAAGCAAAGCATTAACTCCTAAAGGCATATCGCTGGCTTTGAGACAAATGTCAGCCCTCTCGCATCGTTAGAAACTTAAATACTTGCGATCAGGGTTCGTTTGTACAGACGGTAACAGCTTGTTTCCTTATTAAGATACAAGATGAAGAATGTCAGACTGAGAGGAGAATATTTGTGGAGAATAAATGCAGTTAGTAGCTATAAATCACAGGCTTACCGCCTCTTCAGAGTTACCAATAAGCCTTGATAAGTTTAAATCTACTTCCTTAGAGATTTGCTGTGAGTTTGTGTTGTAGTTCTGGTGTCATACAGAGTCAGTGCCATTCAATTTCTTTAATTAAGTCAGTTTATTCCCAAAAAGAAGTTTGGAGCTAAAATAATTAGCTAACAAACCAACCAGCTGGTCAATTGAATAATAATCAGTCACTATTTTAATGGCTAAAAAATACCAAATATTTCCGAGTTGTAGCTTGTCAATCTTCTTTTTTCCGTATTGTGATAACAGTCTGACAGGATTTTTGTGTCACAACAAGCCATCTGAAGTCATGAATGACAACAATACAGGCATTCTCCACAATTTTCTGATATTTAATAGACCAAACAATCAATCTATTTGTTGAGAAAATAACTGACAGATTAATTGATATCGAAAACAATTGATAGTGAAGGATTTTTGACAAAGTTTAGGGTTAGGTTGACATTGTTTTAAAGCTGTTCATGTGTAGCTTTGACCTCGGGCTCGGTGTGATTGCCTTTTTGGGAAAACAAATCATCCAAAAAGTTGTAATGTTCATTGAGACTGCATCAGGTTTTTCCTCCAACATCTCCTTGTGTTTTACTGCATTCATTTCACTCTTACAAGCCTTCCAGGACCTTCGGCAGAGAAGCAGTCACACAACGTTTGTGATCAGCATAAATAAAAAAAAACCTCACCACATTAAATCCCCTTTGATGAAATGTTGTAAAACAATAAAACACTGAGTCTACTTTTTTTATTTGCACTGTATGTGCTTCAGAACTGTCCCGATTGCTCACTGTTTTTGCTTGCAACTATAAAGGTCAGATGCATCCCTTCTGCCAGAGCCACACACCGTTGCTCAGCTACACACTCACACACACACACACACACACAACAAACCAAACTGAGCCCCATCTGTTCCACTCGACTGCATTTGCATTGTTTTCTGTTAATCCAGACTGATTTATTGTGCCATTAAGACATAATTCCTAAAGAGCGCAGGTCAGGAATAGTACACATTAGCATGAATACCGGAAAAAGGTGCATTCACATTGATTCGCCCAGACATGGACGAGCACATACGCCACACGAAGATATGAGTTGCACAAAATAAATGTCAGAGGGGGATTCAATAAGTGGGTTCATTCCTGATTTACCAACCATGTCCCCCTGACAGTTCTGCAGAATGATGAGAGAGGACGAGAAGCAGAGAGAGAGAGAGAGAGAGAGAGAGAGAGAGGGAAGTGTACACTATCTTATCCTCAATGTAAACGCAGTGATACATGAAAGGCTGGAGACGTGAAGGCGCATTGTAATTTCCACTCATGGCATTGATTCTGGTCAGACAAGATGGTGTATTTCTGTGCTGTTAGTGCCGCAGGAGAAGTCATATGTTTCTATTAACGGGTGGATGACGGGGACATGTCACAAAATGCACTAATAAGAGTCATGTCGCTATGTTTCTGTATATTTATCCGTGTTTTTCCAAGCCACATGACACCTGGCCTGCAATTTCTGGTCGCTCTTGTAACTGAAGTGGCATCTGTGAGGGTTAGAGTTGCGCTGTAGCTGCAGAAATTTATGAGGGATACTTTAAGATAGTACAAAACATGTAAGTATCCTAAACTTTAGCTTTCCACAGAGCAGATTTATGCGATAATTCAAAAGCACATGGCGAAATCCCTTTGGTTGTTTGTTGTAGAAGCCAGGTGATGCTAACATCGGCCTTGAAAACTCTGTCATTTCTGCAGCACTCCCTAAAATCTCTTGGGGAAACGTTAAGACACCTGTCAAAACTGCTAATTATTGCAGAAGCTGGATCAGAGAAAGGTATAAGTGAAAGTCTTGTCTGTTATTCCTACGAGATATTATTGGGTTAAGTTTTTACAAGCCCGCAGGAACTGGACTTGGAAGCCAATTTGACATAGTGGCCACACTGTGTAATTACATGTGATGCAAACTGGTTCAAAAAGACTTCCTCCCAGTTGACTTACAGAAAAAAACAGCTGAAACACATCACAATTCATGAGAAATGGCTTGTTTTACCATCAGAGTCGGATCCACCCAGTCTGATAACATTTGGACCATGCAGAAGAGCTCTGAAAGATCTAAGGCCAATATATCATGCACAGTATGCAATCATCTAGGTAATTTCTTTACAGCATACTTTTTTATGCTTCATGTGCCACCTACCAACACCCAGCCCCGCCTGCGACACTGAATCCAATTCTAATTACACATCTGTGGGTTCTTGTGTCAATTAGTGAAGTGAGGAAACAAGGGAGAAAGTAAGTAAACAAATAATCCCTTAATGCTGGGATGTACTAGATTTTCAACTTAACCTCCATTTCCACAGCTCATCTATGTTTTTACTTAATTGAGAGGAAGCAGAAAATCCATTTGCAGAGCTTTAAATGAAAAATTAAATGCTCTCTTACTCCCATCATGCATTCCTCACCTCTTTCAGCGGCATAATCAAGTCCGCCTTCAGCTTTTGAACACTGGCTGTGGTTTATGAAGTTGTTTGCAACCCTACGAGTCCTCTGCTCTGGTGTGAGTTAAAACTTCCCAGACGGAGAATGTGAAGTGTTGCAGTTGTGTTACTCAGTCTGCAAAGGAATTCTTAAGGGGTTTGTGTGATATGAGGGAAGCCTTTAGCAATCCTGTCTTCCCTTTCTTCCTCCTCTCTCTGTCAACTGCACCTCCCACTTTCAGCTCTCATTGTTCATATATTCATCTCTCCGCATCTCTTACTCCTTGTTTCCAAGCCTACAAAGTGTCCAACAACCCTCCTTCCTCATGGTCCTTGTCTCCTCTTTCCTTCATCCACACTTGTGGTGCATTTTTACATTTCTTCCTCTCCACTTTCCCATTTCCCTATCTCCATTTGCCTCCCCAACTTCCTGTTCTCCTTTCCTATAATCAGCAGCTCATGCCACAGTAGCCACCTCTGCAGTCTGAATCAGTATTCAGTCCCATCCTCTTACCACCAGGCTCTCCACCACTTAACCCATCTCCGTCTTCTGGCTGGGCTCGAGCATTCAGTCCACCCTGTTCTCTGGTTCTCTAGATACGCTTTGGGGCTGCCAAGTGTGTGTATGTTAAAAAACGAGCGAGCACGAGGGTTTGACCGTCTGTTCAGAAGGAAGTCGAGAAGAGCGACAACAAGCGTAGGCAAGGTGGTGTGCATAGAGGCGCGTGCATGTCTGATAGGCAGCAATCCTCTTGCCTGAGGTGGAAATCCCAGGGTTCTCATATAGCTCCAGGTGCTTCTCTGCTGCTTCCCTACCTCCCACACACTCCCGCAGATATATTAAGCTCTTGCTCTTACACACAAAACACTCACTAATGCACACAAACCCTAACATGCCACATGCCACCTGGCAGCATGTTTTTCCGCATTGGCCGTGACTCTCCTCTGCGCTCGCCATGCCCTCGTTTTCCTCCTTCTGGCCTCGCACCAGCTGGAGCACAAAATGTATGCCATCTCATATGCCATTTCCTGCCTTTGCTCTCTTCAGATATAAACTGAGATGTACAGATAGCACTTAGAGATAGGGAGTTCAGCACACACACACACACAGACATACACTCTCACTCTCACTCTCACACATACATATATTACAGAGTATCCCTGCTGAGTCCCTGCTGGATGCAGCAATCTCTCCTTGTTTTGCTGCTCTCAGATCAATGACCCTGGAGCTTTGCCCGCACAGACTCCACCGGCTATGTTCACTCTTTGGAGTCACTCTTCAGGTACTATATCCTTAACTTAGCCAAACTATCTGTTATCTCAGTAGATCATGGGCATTTTTACTAAGTAATGCACTTGAAGTTCCTCTCCAGACACATTTTCAAGTCTTTGATCTGATTAATATTTTGTTTAACATAGTTTTCCTTCATAAAATGTTCTTAAAAACATAAAAATTCTGGATCTATCAATCATGAACCTCATGCTGCAACCTTCACCAGTGCTTGCACTCGGTTGAGCAGTGGAAGAAACAGTGTTACAGTCAAGATGGTTCACAGTGAGCATCAGAAGAAATAGGGGAGAGATTCAGCTACACTTGCTCAAATCACAGTCAGACCAAGACTCAGATGAGGAGCCTGTTGTGCACCAAACCAGCGACTAGCCTATATCATAATTAGCAGTTAGCCAGTTAATCTGTTAGCTTGTAACTAGCAGTGGCTGACACAGCGTTTGCAGTTGTGCTAATGCAAACTCCTCTCCGTGCTTACTTCTTTGTTCTGTGCAGGAGATTTGATGCACTGGCATTTTTGAATAAGAAACTTATTAAAACTTAGCTTGCAGGTTTGAACATTTGAATTTCAGATTTAAGGAAAGCGGACAGGAGAGGAATTTGAAAACACGACTCTGGTGACAAACTTTGCACGGATGCAAGTCATTATTGTCAAGGTCTGATGTTTTAGGAGACATTAACATATAAAATGGATAAACAGTTCAATGAGAGCCTTCAGGAGTGAAAAACAAAACACTAAATTTGCAGAATTAAACCAAAACAAGGAGCTGGAAGACGCTTAAAGATGTTCTAAAGGTAGATATTTTTAAAATGCTGGTGTTAAAAACTAAAAAATAATCAGTGCAGCTTAGCACCCCTTGTGGTTTCCTGCCCCATGAGCATGAAAGACAAAATACTGCTTCTGTGCATCTTTGTCTCTTACAGACAACATAGAGATTGAAAAGAAGTAGATGTGGTGATGATTGCAAGGAGTTCAAATAGACATACTGGTCCCTCCTGTCCACCTTTTTGTATTTCTCCTCCTGCCTCCATTACTTGGGAGTTGAGACCTGCTCATTGCTCTTTACTTCACTTCCCCTCCCCTCGGTCTGAATGGGAATCACGTCTGCTCTGTTATGACAGGGTGGCTTGGCTCGGCTGCTGCTGGAATCCAAATCATGAATATCACATTTGGTGCGTAGTGCTTTTAAATTGCTTCATTTCTCAGAGGACGTAGCTGCCGGGTGATTCCTGACTCCCTGGTAGAATATTAGCTGTTTTCATGCACAAGTTGAGCAAAGACAGTCCCAGTTGTCGGTAATCCAGCCGAGGATGTTCATGTGTGTGTGTGTGTGCTTGTGTTGAAGATTGTGTTTGGGTGTTAAAAGGACAAGAGAACAGCTGTCGTAAAGGAAAACATCGGATCATTTTCTGTCTTTTTCATTCATGTGGTGGGTTCATGGTAATCGAGGATGCTTAGCCTTTGGCTAACTGGAGCCCTCTTTTGGTCTGAGGCAAGGGCTTGATCCAGTTTAGTCGACACGTCATCATGGTTAAATGGGATTAAACTGAGTACAGAGTTTAAAATTTGGTTTAAAATCGTAACATAAATGTGTATTTCTCAGGAGAGTGTTCAGAAGCACAGGAAAACAATTGCAATTGTGCAAAATTTGATTAAATTGCTTATCTCTAAATCAAAAGTCACAAAGCTTCTTTTGATTATATTGTTGGATTTGAGGCAGATCTTAGACCCACATCCATATTTCTCTTTCAGTCTTGTTAAGGTACAAAGACCATAAAAAAAGGTATTTTAATGCTTCTATTTCCCAATTATACGTGTCTGTTCTAGTCAGTGGCTTTTGAGTGATGCTATATTTTGGCTGCTTTGCTACACCTTCCAGGTTGCCAGATATTATATACTGTAGCTACAAAACCAGAATGACAGACAAGCTAAATAATTAGACAGATTAAAGAACAGGACGGGGACAGTATAATTTAATACTCTTCAGCCCCACATGGCTGAGGAGTCCAAATGTTGTCCTATTTTCCACATAACTTGGCTGAAATGCAAAACAGTTTCCTTTCAGTGTCCTCTGCTCTGATCCGCAATCAATCAAAAATGACAAAGTTTGGCCCCAGCCATGAGTTTTTTCTCTTAAACGTGGCCCCTGACTGGCAGTCCTCTGTCACTTCAGCATGATGCCTGACTCACTGAAAGACAGACATGTCATCCTCACCCTTAACTCCTCCCGATGCCTCAGATGACATCATCATCTTATATATGTAAATACTGCACTCGAACATCACGGCTCTGCATGTAATTTGAATAAGTTATTGCTGTTAGTCATGTTAGCTGCTTAAAGAGTTGCCTCTTTCACGGTTGGAGGTAAATTATTCAAATATCTGATTGATTTATTTCTTTTTTTTTCACACAAATTAACAGTCGACCTTATGAGCAATCAGGAGAGTGCATGTGACATTAGTGTGCAATCTACATATTTCAGACTTGTGGTTGCGAATGGAAACGACATCAGCGTTGTTATCTGCCGTTACTCAATATGATTGCATAATATAAGCAGATAATTTGATTAAATTATCAAACTCTTTGCAGATCCTCACATATTCATTGGTTTAGATGATAAAAAAAAGTAACATACAGTTTAATAAGAGATCAGTTTTTCTTTGTGAAAGGAAGGAAAAAGTGATAATGTGGCGATGTGATAAGTGTAGCACTTATGATACACACCTTGCATCACACCTTTTTAATGGCTCTGTAATGCGTTCTCTCAGCCCAAAATGTGCTATTAACGGGCAGTTAGTGGCTGCTTATGCAAGTGGCGTTGTAATGAAACGTAAGTGTGGACCACAGACTAACACTTGCAGATATCTATAAAAAATCATGCATCACCTAAATGATATTACTCCTGTGTTTATCTTTCTAATACGGCAGGATTCCTCAAGGGCAGATAATGCCGTGGCACGACTCTCATTGGTCAGTGGGCTAATGACCTCTGTGGCTTAGGGAAAAGGGATCTTTGAAAGGAGGAACCATGTGCAGATATGGAAAAATGTCCACCCATCTGTCACAGAGATTTCACCTCTGAGAGCTTAGAGCTGAAAATCCCTCAACAGACAATCCTAATTGTTTTGCTCCATGCGCACTAGTGTGCATCTGTGTGTTTGTGCATATGTGTGTGTCCTATGAAGGGTTTGGCTAGCAATTAAATTATTGGTGAGTTGGTCTCAGGACTGAACATTTTTAGGAAGATATTTAGTTTTTCTGACTAATTTTGAGATTCAAACTTCAAGTATTTTGTATGAATGTAACTACAAGCCTGTGTTTGTGGTCACTAGAGTATTAAGCAAAACCTGATTGTACAAACATTTGGCTACAACAGAGTTGATTTGTTTGAAAACTTTTTAAAATTGAATTTAAATATATTGGTAAGCAACAAATACAGCTCACAATTGCTGGTGAGACACATTTGAAAGTGTTCTAAAATAGGTTTCTGGAATCAGAAAAAAGCTTTTCATTATGCAGCATAAAGTTTGCTTTACAGACAGAAATAACTGCACTTTAGTGGATTTCATGTATTAAATGTCACTAACATTAACTCTGAGTTAATACATCTTGTAAAGAAACTGTTATTTATTCAAGTTATAATAGCTCTTGTAGACTGAAAATTGCACTCTTAAATTCAATTTTAAAAATCATTCATTGTTTTGCTGTAGCTTATATTACAACAGCAAGATTTATTTCGTGCAAGGTCAAGATTAGATGTTCTTCAGTGCTTTCTTGTATTGTTTTTAGTTTACAGACTCCATACTGCTTTTCATAAGCAATGTTGCTTTGTGATTTATGCATGTACTGTCATATTTACTAAGTATTATTGGGGTTCATTTGTTGGCCATTGCTCTCTATCCAGCCTAATTTCCATGTCTGTTGCTGCATTGTGTAGTCAAACAAACACACCCATGCACAGGCGCACACTTGCCTGGGGAAATGTCAGGTATGGTTAACTTTACGACCCAGAGTAGTGTTCAAAGCCGTCCACCTGAGGCTGCGAGGCACTGGAGAGCTGATCGGAACAGGCACAGCATGTCCAATCGACTTTCCTGGTCTTTTTAACATATCACACAAAGCCTCAACCAAGGCGCAACCATGATTTATCAAAAAAAAAAAAGGTATACATCCACTTGAAAAGTTATTTTTGTTTTTCAAATCTGTGGACACACATTCCTACATCCAATCGCTTTGCCCTTCCTGTGAGATGTGATAGGTCACATTTAAAAGTGTAGTTGTTTTGTGTTGTTTCCTGCAGTTTTTATATGTGCAATTATAAAGAGGGGGTTCGTTATCTTGCATTTAACGCTTGGTTGACTTCAGAATTTAATCTTTTCCTGGAGGCCACTGGTAAAAAAAATGAGCTCCCTGCATTTGCGTGGGTGCCTGTGCATTAAATGTGCGTATGTGTGTGCGCTACTGTGTGACATTTAATAGGCACTTGGGTTATCCACAAAGTAGATTGGCTCCACATTCAGATGACCATAAAAGCGTGTAGCCCTTCCTCTGCACAGTGGTTATATCATCAACGCCCCGTCTGTCAGCCCCTTGATGCCAGGATTACATCATCAGGTATGCAGTGCCAGGGGGAGGAGCTGATGACTCCACCAGTGATGTCATTGGAGGTTTCATCCTAAGAGAAGCAAATGAGATGAGCAGGATATAAAGTCTGAGTGAGTCACACATGTGGGAACTGGAGTTATAAAGTTTCTGTATGTGGATGATGCAGTGAAAAATTAGTTTCCTTTTCCAATTTTTTCTCATCTCCCCCATCATCTGCCTACATTTCTTCCTGCTTCTTTTACATTTCATGCACATATTTTCTTCCTTGCAAAAAAAACCCCAAAACAAAACGAAACACATCACTCTCTGCCTCCCCTTAAATAATCTATTTCTTCCAAAAAATTGAATGAGTGCTGTTGCTGATCTGGTTGATGGGATTTCCTCATCAGCCCAAGCCCTGGCTCATCTACGACAACCGCGTCAGTTTGATAGCTGTCAAGCGTCAGCATGAAGCACGGAAAATATCTGTGAAATCTGACCCACTGCCAAGTCTTCAGCAGATGGCCTTACAGCAACACAGTGTAGCGTGATGCTCGACATGAGCTGCTTAAACTGCTCAATAGTGGAGGGACCAGCTGGAGATCAGATGAAAACAGTGGGAAAAACTTCTGCTTTCACGAGGGAAATGATATTTCTCTTGTTTGGACTGGATTTTTATCCTTTTATCCTAATGTCTAATATTGATTTCAGACTTAATTCAAATAAACAGATAGTTTGTAATCGACTTAACTCACCTAACAAACTCAATGTGCTATTCGGCCTTTTAGTTTTCTGTTATAAGCTATTTCAAATATGTATTTCAAAAAGGTGGATTTCAGGTGGTTACATAAATAAACTCGTTTCAGAAGAGTAGCTAAATGATAACAGAGTTCCCAAGCAAGTACATTTCTTTGACAACTTTAGGAAACTTAGCTTTACTTTCCCTCTGTAACTGAGATGATAACTTGCAAGCAAAATTAGCTTAAGTTTAAGGGCTACTTTTATGTTTTCTACATATGATATGCTGAATAACTCTTGGCCGGTTGATTCAACTACAATTTAAATAAGTACGAGACTCGTTTCAGCTAGCTTACTGGTGATGTTTTCAAGTCTTCTTCTCTATCTGTCTTCTTGTGGTGAAAGAAAACTAGCCTTTCACTGCTGTATGTACAAAATATACATAAACACACACATATATATGTATAAACATATTTTCTGCCACTATGTTGAAGAAAAACTAATCTTTTATTTCTAAAACAAACCTGTTCTGTAGAAATAAAACTAGCCTAGCATCAGTTTTGATCCCCTTCAGCTGTTGGAGCTCTCTCTGACAAGAGACATCCAGGAAGTAGTTCACTCCCTTTCTTACCTCCGGGTTTAT
>JAPZDV010000015.1:11757193-11816508 GCA_029814665.1 Acanthurus lineatus
CTTACCTCCGGGTTTAGCTCTCTGTTTCTTGGCTTGTTTTCCTCCTTTGTCAAAGGTTTCTCTTTCAAGTTTTTTCACTCTGAAGGACCAGCAGTTAGGAGCCGAGTTGAAGAGTGTGAAATGTTGAGAGCTTAGAAAGAACTCCTTTGATTTTCAGCGGCTGACATCAAAACCTGACATTTAAGTTTGATATTTTAGATGGCGTATAAATTTCTTCAACAGAACTCATGCAGCTGCTGAAAATATCCCCAAACTGATGACACACTGCTGATATTTAGCCCTCAAATAAAATACAGGTATGATGTTCTTATGATTTCATAACCCATCATATTTCTGTCTCTTCTGCTCTGAAGCCAAAGTTGCTGCCAGCTTATGTGTTATAACTGCGACCTCAAGAGCTGTTCGGACAGACATGATGCAGCATTTTGCAAAATGCTTTCATATTTACTCTTTAGTCCTGCAGTGGAATCAAGTAGGTCACAATGAGACGGAGAAAGTGTGAATAAAATCCAGCTCTCCAGTCAGGAGTTTTTTAAGGGAGATCGTATACAAGGACAGACTGTTTTTTTCTTCTTTCTCCTTTGTTTGCTTTCCTCTCGGGAAAAGTGGTCTTGCTCTCTTGTCAGTCTCCAGGTCTGCTTGCAAAAGGCGAGCCAGGCCACTTGGGATGGCCCACCCTGACGTAAACCTTTCAAAGAAGCTCTTTTTTTAACTCACTGTGAGTGTGTGTGAAGGAACTGATATGGCTTGCTTTCAGGACCGTGTTTTGCGGTGTGTATTTGTGTGTGTTTTTCAATTTTTGAATACATTGCTTACAAGAGACACCTGGTTTTTGTTCAAGGATGTGTACCGTCTAATAACACACACAATAACACACACCTCCACCAAGCACGGTTATGTGTTTAATTTATTTCTCTCCGAAGGCCTTACACACTCTCAGCCTGTAAAACACAGTGATAAAGCAGCACTTACAGCGACTGCCAATTTGCCAAATGGAAGTGAAGTATTACAAAATCATTTCAAGTGTCTTTTTTTTTTTAATTCAACATGATCAAAGTGCCTCTGGTAATTCTGCCATGGGATGAGCTGGCTTGTGAAATCCATACGATGTACTGTATGAGACGACTGGAATTAATCTGAAGGATTGGGATGATCTTAATGCTGATGTAGGCTACCTTGTTCTCCTTCTTACCTTTTTCTAGGTGTAAAATAAGCAGCCTGACTTGCAGAGTCGCTGTGTTTTAAGCTCATTTTAAAGGTCCAGCTTGCATATATAGCCTCATCTAGTGGTGAGGTTGCAGATTGCAAACAAATAAATATCCCTGCAATCACCCCCCACTTCCAAATGTACAAAAAATGCAAATGACCCAATGTAGAGCTGATGTTTGCTTTGTGCCTTCTGGTAATGTGGAAACATGGTGATGCAACACAGCCAATTCTATAGAAAAGCACCTGCACCTTTTATATATTAAGGAGCTTATTCTAAGGAATGTAAACACATCAATTCTTTTTTTTTGTATGATTATTATACAGTAGCAAAATAATATTTGTGAAATATTATATTCTAATATTGCATAATGTCCCTATGGCTCCTACTAAACCCTTTAAACTAGACCTTTATATAAAAGGAAAGTCTGTTAAAATTGTGTTTGAAATCCACCTTACTCTTTGTTTTCCTTTCCTTATTCCCAAATCTAATCTTGATTTGACTTTGACCTTGACTCTGAAATTCATTTATTCAAAAAGTGCTGCATTAGAACAAGCATGCAAATGTAATAACGGCAACAGCCATACCACTACTAAAATGTTTTTTACCTCCAAGGTCAACTGTGTCAGTGTTTCCCATGTCTGGCCTTCAGGGGCGGCCTCTAATACCACATATAACATTGTTTTCAATGAGCGAACATGTTCACAGCTATTTTTTTTCCTCCCCTGACTGCCAAGGAAATGGTCTGTGAAAACTAATCCATCAATTATTGCAAGCTTTGATCCCCTCTCTCCCTCTCTCTTTCTGTCCTTGCTTCAAATTGTATCACTTCAGTGTGCACAGATCTTTTTTCCGCCTTGAGCGAGTTGAATCAGCCGGAGAGCTATTGACACAGCAAAGCTGAATTCAACACGAGGAGGAGCACATCGACAAACACATTAGACGCTAGAAGTTAAAACAAAATACAATGAAACCATGGTGTGCAGATTACGTTCTTCCTCAAACAGACCCAGTGTGTGGAAGAGCTTATAAAAGCTTATAGATTTTTTATAGGGGGTATTAGCGAGTTTGGACCACGAGGGGAGCTGAGTCAGTGGTGTGGAAGATCAGAAAGCAGGTCATGCAAGTTCAGTTTAATCTTCGTCGCCCACGTTGATCAAACAGTTGGAGGGAAGTGTGTTTGAAACTAGAGGCAAGGCTTTTTGGCTATTGCAAATTTTGTTATTCAAACGTGCAGAGAAGAATTTTAAGTTAATGCAGAAGAAGTGTGTGCAATCCTGAACATCGGCATGGGTGGATTGTTGTCATAATGAGTGTGTGTTGGAAGAAATGTAGAGATTAATTAGAAAATTATAGCTCCCAGTCTTTTTGTATCAGAGCAGCTAGTTTTAGCAAAAAACAGATTTATGAGAGTTGACTTTTGTAGAGTTTCAGTCAGGAATGTGCTATCTCTGCAGCACAGTGGTGCCTTTTAAAAAGGTGGCCCCATGAACCAAAATTGTTATAAAACGTTGTAAGCTGTTTTTGAGTGGAAAGATGGAGGTGATAGTAAAACCAAGCAGAGCGATGGCAAAAATAATGGAAAGAAAATTGCAAGTAGGCAGAGATCAAAGCGGAGGGAGACAGATGGTTAAGATGAATCAAAAGGAAGGTGCTTTAAAAAATAAAGAGTTCAGTCTCCACAATACTCTCCTGTGGGATGATTTTCTCAAATATGGTGAAATCAATGATTCAGATGTAACCACGCTATTTTATTTATGACCCAGTTTGGCTGACTGTGGATATTTGCCACTCATTGCAGTGTCTGTCCATTATTTTATCATCAGAGCCAACTAGCCCTTCTGCATGCTTCACCCTCCTCGCCAATAAAATCCATTGATTGAATTTAAATGAACCTTCTCCAAGCTTTGTTATAAAAAAGGAAGACTCAGCAGGTTTGGAAGTCACATGTGGCATGAAGCATTTAAAAGGTTTAAAATAAGTTTTTTAACAAAGAATTAGCAAATATATAAATGGTACATCACTAAAGTTAAATATTTACTTCCCATTTCTAATAATGTTCCTATTAAAAAAGGGGGTTAAAGTTGGCAATTCTGATGATTTTTTGATAACCTATGCGCTACAGATAACAAGTTACTCGAAAATACTGTTCTAAAAATAGTCAAATTATTCAAATTAGTGTCTTTCTGGTCAACAAAATGAGCCTACTTCCTCACTCTCTGAATTTAAAATGAGAAGTTAGCAATTGATCTTACAACTGTGTGCAAAATAAGCAGCCATGTTAGCCTAGCTTAGCACAAAGACAGGAAATATGGAAAACAGATTACTTGAAGTCTGGTCATTAACGTGGCGTTGCCAGGCAACAAGCATGTTAATTAATGATCTTCAGAGATGCTGGAAGGTGGATCATCCACATACAGAGAGCAAGATGCTTTCCTTTGTTTCCAGACTTTAAGCTAATCTAATGGTGCTAGCTTAATGGTGTCAGTGTTATAATCTTATGGTAGTGTTGAGCTATATTCAAACCAATGATTGTTTGACTGTATGAAAAATGTGTTCTACACAAAGCTCCAAAATATATTGTCATAAAGTCCATGTTTCTTAAAAAATTACAGTTATATCCTGAAGAATTACTGCTTTTCCTCATTGCCAGGGTGCCAACACTGTGAAAACGATTCATAGACCTCATTAGATTTGTGTTGGTTGTAAATCTTTAGCAAAGGCATTAAATTACAATGTCTATTACCCCTGTTTTTGCACCTTATCCTGCAGACTGTACACCCTTTATCTGTGTGAACAAGTGGCTCTGCTGCTTCCAACGCTCATGCTAATCTGCGTCTCCTCAGAGACCGCCTGTGTTCCCGACCTATTAAAAACGGCCACAGCGGTGTCATGGTCGTTAAGGCGAACACAATTAGAGGAGGCATTAACAATGGGAATTAATTTGCTGTCATACCCTCCCTGTGCTGTCTGCCATTGTTGCTGTCAAACACCTCCCCCAACTTCCCTTTAAAAGTCTGTCTCTCTGTCTTTCTGATGAGCCTAAAAATTCAAACTTCAGTTTTTCAAAGGACCTTGTGCATCGTGTGATAAACTACAGCACAGCAAGGAGAAGCAGGGTGCTTAGACTGAACAGATTGAAGGGCTCTTGAGGTGAACCAGCAGTCGCGCTGTTGAAATAGGTGAACAAGGAGACATACAGGTCTCCTTGTTTTCTCTGTCCTCTCCGGGGGGACGGACAGGAAGGAGAACAGAACGAGATGAGGGCAGGGAGATTGACTACAGGGTAGAGGATAAAAAGGCAAGAGGGGGTTCGGTTGCTGCTGGGAATATTTGCTTTGCTCTCTCATCTGTATGTCTCACCTCCCCGCTCTCCGTCCTTCTCAGTGTCCCTTGTCCAGCGATAGGACACGGCATATGGAAAGCAGCTGCTCTTTTCGCTGGCCACATCTTGTGACAGCAAGAGTAATTGAGCAAAATCCCCTCTTCCATAACACACTGTGCCTGTAGGACCCGGAATAGGGGGATGGGGAGTTGCAGAGAGTGATGGAAAATCAGTGGAAAAGGGACAGAAGGCGAGGAGAGGAGAAGAGAGGGGGGTTGAAGGGATGATACTAAAGAATGAGATGGATGAAGGCTGAGAGTCAAGAATGTGAAGAATGTGAACGTCCAGGTCGAAGAAAAGGACACACGGAGGCAGAGCGGAAAGCAAATGCACTCTCAGCTTTCTCATACGCACATTAAAGTTTTATATTCGTGCTCTTTCCTTGCTATATTATGTATCAGCCTTTACTCGTGACAGTATATCAAGAGTATGTTCCAGTCAAATAGGGTTATGTTTAAAAAATGCTTTGAAGCATAACTTGCTGCTTTTAATGTCCTTCTTAGGACTTAGCCACTACCTGCAGGGCTACCTGAGCCAACAAGCTAATAAAAGCTACTAGCTACAGCCAGAAAGAGCTACAGCAAAGAGTAAAATGAGCAGCAGTTGGTGCTAATTCTGGTGATATCATTTTCCTAGTTGCTTAAATGTGAAAGATTGCTACTTTTTATGATTACATGGTAGAAAAATTGAAAATATTTGGGTTTTGGGTGGCGTTTTTCTTTATTTTTCTCAAATCACATGCCAAAAAATAAAAGCAGATGAATCTATAATGAAAATAATTATTAGTTTAGCTCTTAATTGCTTGAAATAAAATGGATCCAAATCTCACTTTGCCAGGCTTCTTTTTTTAAACTTTTCAAAATAAGGCTTTGTTGTTGAACTTCAACCTTCCCCTTTCCTCTGTCTCCGTCCTCCATGCTGACACATCCACTCTCTGTCTGTGCGTCTCTCTCCGCGGTGCTGAAACAGTGAAACCTTGTGCCTCTTTCTGTCTATCTCCATGGTGATCAAACACTCAGAGTCTCCCATTCGCTGTCTGTATCTCTCTCTTTATATCATTTTCACTTCAACCAAATGCAAACTAATGCACATTGAAAGCAAAGTGAGCAAGTTAAATGTGACCTTTTGCTTCATATGCAGCGTTTTCATTTCATTACTTTTCCAAGTCTCAGAATATGAGACGCTGTTTATGCACTGCTTTAAAGACCACGAACACATTGCACTTCACACTGATATAATCTAAATAACAAAGGCTTATAGGGTTTTCTTGCAAATGAGATAGGTAATGTTCACAGGCACTGGTTTTTATCAAAACATCTTGGGTCTGAAGAATGTTTTTGCATTCTTTTACTAAACCTCTTGTGTTCCAGGTCTGATACAGTCTTTAAAAAGCACAAACTTGTTATGAATCTCCAGGGTCTGGAGGGCGTCTAGTTTTCTTTTGAAGTATTGGTGCATGCAGTTGTCTGTGGCAGCTGTGATTACTTGAAAATTCAGAAGACTTGCGGTACCAAGGTCCAGTGTTAGTAGGCAGCTGTAAACAAAGCTGTCAATAGCTCAAATGCAGACAGCCATTGTCTTTTGATTGACAACCTAACTGACACTGGGTCAGTGATTTCATGCCAGGGTAATCGCCCTATAAATAAACTCTGATGCAACATTTTGTCTGGGTTGAGTAAGGTGGTGTGAAGGCTGGAGAGACTGGTGCTAAAAAAGCATGAACTCTAAAGATGCAGACATCGCAGGCTGTGCTTGTGGTTGGGTGAAACACTCTTTCCTCGGTCAGTAATCACAAAAGACGTTGTGTCTTGGAGATCACACAAGGAGGCTGACAAAACCAGAAAGCCCGAGGCAAAATGGAGTGGAAAAAAACAAGCAGCGGGTCAAACAGTCAGACATTCAAAACACGGAAAAGGCTGGAGAGGCTGCAGCTTTTAGGCACAGCAGATAATCCGGCTAGAAGGGGGATGTTGGCTGTGTTTATACTGGTCCTAATGGCGAATGAGAAGCAGGTGTGGAGGGAGGAAACTGGTAAGGTGATGAGCTAGAAGAGGAAATGCACTGAGGACAACTAGTGGAGAAGTGAGGAATGGCAGGGTCTGGACAGGATGAATAATGTAAAACAAAGTGAGGTATTTTTACTTGGAATGTTAGCTGAAAATAGATCAACTGCATATACTGCTGCTTTAAGGAAGTGAAGTTGTATAAAACATGGGTGATATGGGTGATAAGACTACAAAGTAGCCAACTTGGTTGTGGTTCAGAAAGATGGGTTATGGTAAATTAAATGGAAAGATTTGATTTTCTATTTATTTTATCATTCTGTTTCTCCTCTTTTTTACACAGCAACCAAACAGTGCTTCACCAGTTCTGCTGCCCCGCCCCAGAGGCCCCCGAGGGGGAGACCTCCACTGCCTGTGTCCCCAGGTAAGACGACTGCATCCTTGTAACATCTGCACAAATATTCTTTTTTATTATTATTATTATTTATTTACTTTGAACAATTCAATTTTTTTATTTTCTGTAAATTTTAATTGCAGCCACTTATCATGCATCCTGTTAGTAGCGGTGCTGCAGTAGCTACTTTAGCCAACACAACTACCCCAGCAGTGTTATCTAAGTTGAAGTGGTTGTAAATGCTTCAGTCTGAATTTTACTCCCCTCCACGATAATAATTAGACAATAAAAGGGAAACTCGTCCGCTTGGGTTTTGGGTCTTGTTGAGGCTGCAAGATGGTTTCCACGCTGGATGAGACTCGTTTTCACAGAGCTCAGTGTTTGTCAGACTATTAAGTTGAAGCCATTTAAACAAAGTAGTTTTACCCAAATCAGTGACATCAAGATCCCATTTCCTGGACAATGATCAAGTCATTTGTAGAGCTTTGGATAATTGGAAAAAATAACAATAACTTAACAAGCAAAGCAGGATGATAATGCTGTTATCTTTTGATGTCAGATTGGCGCATGACAATGATAGAGCTGATGCCGCCAGCTGGATATCTAATCGTGCACAAAGAACGGCATATAAAGTTTCTTAAATCAGCCAATTTAAAAAGCTCCCATGTTGGTTTGATGAGGTAATTTGCATCTTCTTTCCTGAGGAATAAAAAATGGACAACTAATCATTAGCTTTTTTTAATAACTGTACCTTTGCATGATGGCTTTGAGGGAGCATAATAATTGATATTTAGTTTTTGAATAGTGCTGAAAACACGGAATTAGATAAGCAAGGACAAATAGACCAAATAAACACCTTTGATGATTATTATCTCACTCTTTCAGGCAGAATTGACAGCACAAAATGGTTGTGTTCGCCTCCTGCTTTTATTTACCCAAGTGCACTCTACCGCCAGAGTTTCACCGAAAATTATTGCATTCATCTGGCCAAGGCGCATCAATACTAATTAAGCCATCCGCAGCAAAAATGGTTTGTTTGTTGCAGCCTGCACGTTTTACAAGATTGTTTTCCTGCATTGTCTGAGCTTGGCAGAAAAATAAGCAGATAAGCAAACGTGTACTGACGGCAAATCATAGCCCCCACGGTGCTGGACATAATAAGTGGTAGAGTGCAGCGGAGCAACAAGCATCGAAATCACACTTTAAGCACCTCAGAGGCCTGTTGTGTATTAAATCAGTCACATGGATGGACTGAAAGACGGAGAAATGAGGAGGGGGAGGGCGATCAGTGAACTCTTTTTTATTGGCTTTTTACGCCACTTTAAATAACAGCAGAAAAAGTTTCATTAAGACATTTACAAGAGAAATTGTTGGACTTTGACTGACTCAAAACCCAAGTCTCTCACATGATCACTAAAGTCACTTCTTTGCAAAATGCAACTCTGATTATGAAAAAGTTGGGATGTTGTTTAAAACATTACTGCACTAGTTTGACAGTTTTCTCCTTGGTCTGGGCGTATGCAATATTTTTTCCTAGGATGGCGAAGGATCTGCCCTCAAATGACGCTGTTGCCGTCCTAGAAAAACAACTTGAGAACGCCCGACAACCAGCTAACAACAGCATAACAACCACATTACAGCTAGATTAAAAGGTCTGAACCAACGCAAAATTTAAGAAAACTCATAATTTTAAAGCATCTGTCTCCATCAAGCTTAAATAAATTGCCAAGCTTTGAGAAAAACGCTTTAAAAAAAGTTTTAATGACCCTTAAACTTTTTGTGGAATAAAAAAACAATTTGTAAAAAAAAAAAATTGTTAACAGTGAGCTTTGAACACAATTTGTCTCTGTGTTACTGGAAAAGTAAATGGTTGCGACGGCTAATATAGAATTATTAAGCATATTCGCTTTAATTTTTCTCAAATGGGTTCACACCTTTTTGAAAAATGAAATTTCAAAACTGAAAGACTGTAGTTTTTCTTAAGAAGAATTTTTTTTCAACAAAAGGCAGGTCAGCCAGGCATTTTTTAGTTTCTTTAATGCTTAGGAATTTGTTCTGAACTTAAACTTATAAAAATACTTAATACAGTTGCCTTGAAATTTAGAGTTTTCCTTCCTTTTTCTATTTTTTCATTTTTTTGCCTCTCATAACTTGTTTAAAACCTGTTGCATCAAATTCAGAATAGACATACATTTACAGAATTACATTAAGTTATTGAAATTAAAAAAAAAGTGTATTGTCTTTGGATTATCAGAATATTAACATTCTTTTTGATTTACGCTTTAAGCAGTGTCTCAACTTTTTCTAGAGAACATGTGAAGATTTATGAGGCAGTGGCTAAAATTGAGCAGGAGTGACTTTCATAAAAATAAAAGCTGGAGGGGGATTTTAGAAAGGTAGACAAAATAAAAAAAAAGGACAAGCATCGATCGAAGTTCAGCAGCTTGAACTTTGCTTGATAGAAGCCGTTTGCTGCTGTTGGGTTGTGTGATTGCTTTGTGCTTAGGGACCATTAGCTAAAGGTACAAACAAAGTGCACAACAGAAGGTCTTTGCTAACTTGTCAACCCACCACCAACACCACCACCCCCACCACCACCAATCTCTGAAGCAAACCACTTCAAAGGAGGACTCTCTGGGGCTGAGACAGAAAGCAGCTTGTGGTTTTGTCTTTTTATTTTCTCTTCTTGTTGCGTCTTATCTCTTTTTGGAAAGCTGTATTATGTTGTCGTTGATTTCTGTATTTCCGCATTGTTGTCAGTGATTCGTTGAGCATTTTTCCTCACGTGGCATCACCACATTACATCACGTCACGGCGACATGACTCCACGTAGCACCCACACCTCATTGCATCCATCACCATTCATGCTCACTTCATTCGGGCTTGTCTCTCCACTGTGGTCACGTTCAGTTTGAAAGAGTCATGTATTAATATTACCATGTAGAAAAAAAAAAGTGTAATTTAATGCGATGTAAAAAAGTACCATAATGCATTGATGTGTGTACTGTAGGGTCTTTCCCATGCTGGAAAATGGTGAGCCTATCTGTTGACACATGTAATGCATCTGTGTTCATGTGAAAAAAAAAAAAAAGTTCTTATCATGTTGCATGCTTTGGCTTTGCAGTGATTAGAACACAGCTCCCTGTCTATCTGTGTGTGTGTGTGAGTGTGTGTGTGTTAATGTACGTGTGTATGTGTGTGCCAGTGTGTCACTACGGTACACATGGCATACGTGAGATAATTCACACACTCCAGGAAAACATGCAACAACATACACACCACCAGATCAGTAGAGAAATCCAAAATGATAGGCTGAGGGAGTCACATGACCTCCACTGAGCTCCAGGTTATTTTTTTCTCCCTTTTTTAACGCTTTCTTTATTTTCAAGCTTTTAGCCAAGTAACCATGATTGTGCATTAAAACACTAATGTTAATATGTTTTGTCATTCCTATTTTTAACTGTTGCTAACAAGGGTTAATCTTGCTGTAAATGTCTCTACTTTTAGCCCACAGCTCCCATAATGCTTTGGGAGATGTAAACAAGAAGTGGAATGTTGCTCTCTACAACAATAGTTTTGAGTCTTATGTTTTGTTTTAAATTTTGGCAAATTGGCATCATCAAAACTATGCTGAATGAGCAATTAACAGTTCCTGTTTGCAATGTACCCATTCATTTCTGGACAACTAGTATTGGATTACTTTTATATTAGAGAAAACTTAAAAATTTCATAATTCTCAGGCATGTTCTGAAGTCACATTTGTTTTAGTTGATTTATGGCCATTTATTTGCAGTGGACCTTAGAGATAATATTGTCCTTTGGAAGTTGAAGTCACGCTAAATAAAACAAATGTGTGTTCATATCTGAGTAAGCTGATGCTCCAAACTGCTGCAATGGATGCAAATGACTTAAATTTACAAAATATCTGCCTCATAAAAATAACAGGAGTGGATTTTGTTGAATCACATAATTTAGGGCCTCCACTTGCAACCCAACACTTTCTGATTAGCATATAAAAAGGACAACTCGTTGCCTCCTTGTGTACTGCCTCCTCTTTAGGATGTAATTAAACCTTATTTCATGCGCTGAACCTGACAGACAAAGTGCAATCATTGATATTTCATTTGCACCGCTCCTTCAACTGAGAGCATTTCAAGCCTCGGTGTCAGAGGGGTCAGCTCAGAAAAGGGCACTGGCGTGAGCATCGGCAGACACTCATTGTACCAATTTGAAGGTGTTCTTGTTCTTGGTTTGTATCTGTCAGCAGAGGGAGCTTCATGTGGTTAGAAAGCAGGAGACATGCAGGTAAAAACAGCACGACGTGCGATCATTTAGATGAGGAGAAAGCAGAAGGTTGTGAGCTTAAAGGAGAAGTGAGGATTTCACTCTCACATATAATGAGGGCCCTACGGAGCTTGAAAACTCACCCTGACAGTCCGGTCACTCTTGCCAGGCTTTAAGGGGGCACCAGAGAGTTTAGAGACTGTAGAGGATTTGTATTCAGGGTCACCGAGGCAGATCTATCACCGCTCATGGAGGAGAATTGTGTGGGACGGCCACAGCTTTTCATTTAGTACGAGAGCCATCTTCCGCTGCTGTGTGCTAAAATCACACTCAGGAGTTTTATTGTTACTCTCACGCCTCCATTGGGGACCTTAAGTTTAAGTTTTTGCTTTGCAGCAAAACTAGAAACTGCTGCGGTCAACACACAGGGCCCTAGAAACCTAATAAATGGAAGGAAGGCATTATTAGAATATTCTAGCATGGAGAAGGGCACGGAGAAAGATCTATAAATAATGACACTCAGGAAGATGCCTGGTAGACATGCAGCAGGTAGAATTATTATTAAAGAGTCCTCTTTTTAGAACAAAATAAAGCCTCTACAACCTTTAGAGTAAGCAGGATTGCAACGTGCAGGATGTACTGCATTTGAGTAATAAAGTGTAAAAAATAACACATATATGCTCACTCATTCATTAAATCTCCAAACTCGCCTGCAACAAACTCACAGCTTCATTAGAATTGTAGCAAAAGGGAAACATGGCAAGAAGCTGTATCTGCTTGCTTGTAACACCTCCAATGCACAGATTAATATTCACAGTTTTTCTAGGTGTGAAGTTTTCTCAGGTTCTTCGGGATCAAATCCAAATAATTTCTCATGAATCATAAGGAAATTGTTGCTTATGCACACTTACTTCTGAAACATATTTTTATTTTTTGCAGGAGGTGATAAATGCAGTGTTGTTTTATCAACAGACTGATCAGATCTGTATGTGTGAACAGCTTGAACAGTGTGAGTTGTAGCTGCTACCAGCAGAGCAGTCAGAGTACAGCTGCTTTCTCAGCAATCTTGTCCAGCAAAGTAGCCAGTAAATCATCGGCTAGGTTTGGTTAATGTTTTAGCTTACAAATTACACGATCACTTATGCAAACGTCTGGCTCCGACAGAGTGTGATAGGGCAGAAATACCTCAGACAAAGAGCATATTACTGATGCCATTAATGATGTTTACTTTTTGAAGATGAAAGATCTTCACCCGACACAAAAAGGGAGATGCAGACAAACAGACAGCAATGAGTGCATTTCAAATACTAGTATAAAAAAAAATACAAAAGTGTTTGTAGTAGAACTGATGGAAAGACTTTTCTGAACTGATGAACTAACAGTAACACTTTTCAAAAAGGTCAACCTTTTTTTTTAAAAAAGTCAGTATATTATCTGTTACTTTGTGGTAGTTTACTCTACATTTGGAGGAAGTGGAAAACTAAATTTAAGGAAACATTTTTGTAACTTTTGACAATTCTGTTCTCAGTCCAGGTGATGCTTTCTGATGTTATTTACCTTTTATCCTGTTTGAAAATCAAACAAGCACACAGTCTCTTTCAAGGACACTAAACTCATCGGTACAACAGAGCCGAAGCCCTGGAGGTTCAGACCTGCAGCTCTGTGTGCAAACTCCCAGTCCGACCTGTTTTAGCTGGTCACATCAGCATCTAAAGTTTCCAGGAGAATCACTTTGATTAGTGGATTCGCTCGCAAGGGCAAAGTAAATGAACAGCAGCAGGCTGTCCTGACAGTGCTGACCTTTGAGTGGATACACAGCCAGAGAGCCCAAAATGGAGGAAGCTTTTGTAGCTTATTGGCTGTGTTTCACTGTTTCACCTTCAATTATTTATTCAACTGGCAGTTTCCTACATGCATAGATGCATATGTGTTCATGTATCTAAAAATATATTTAGGTTGCTTGTTAATTATATCATTCTAGTTTATCTTTGTGTGGCATAAAGGATTGAAAACTCTAATTTCTTTGTGCGATCTTGTGTTGCACAAGCACAATTAAAATGCCTCGTCACCTTGAAACTTGGACCGATTGCAAGCTTTATTTTCTGTCCTCAGTGATTTTTTTTTAATTGGACGAATGATTTACAATTGCAAAATGCTGAAGGAAGTAAACACAAAAGTAAAGAAAAATAAGTGAATCTCTCAGCAGTGCTGACCATGATATCAACGTATCTGAAGCGATGTTGCAATTATATGTTTTTCGTCTAATCTCGTTCTATGGAGTCATGTGTACATCTTATCCTAGCTCCCTGTTTTTGTCCAGAGAGATTATGCTTCCTTTAAATAACAAGGTGAGTGAGGTTCTATGAGCTGCATCACATGAAGAAACAATTAAAGTGAAAAGTATGAAAGCGTCGACAGCAGACACCTTATAAATAGGAGCCCATTTCTGGAATAGCATCCCAGACGCGCAGTATTATGTCTCCCAGAGCTGTGTCTTTAATCAAAGGCTTTTCTGTCTCAAGTGAGTGCCAATACATCACAATTTGCATTTAAGAAAAAAAAAACTGTGCTGAGTCTTCATACTTACAGTTTAAAATTATCCTTGCAGAAAGTCTCACAACACAACACACTGCGTTTACTTGTTTCCACACCGCTTCAAGGTGAAATCATACCGTTTCCTTTCATGGCTGAGTCATACTGGAGACATAATGATGGCACTGATGGGATAGTAAACACTCCCTCTTTTAGTCACAGTTAAATATAAACTGACCAGTCAGCCTTTGGCAGGTGACAGCTCATGTTTTTTGGGCATTGCTTCTCGAGGCTGTCGGTTATTCAGCTGCCAAACTGACTGCTTTCCCCCACCAGCTCACAGTGTGTACAGAAAGACTGACATCTTGTTCACCATCTAAAAACCCCTTTAAATTAGTCCTCCTGCTGTACTCCTGACAAATGACTTACACACACACACACACATACACACACGCACACATCAACACTGTAATGGGGAAAGCTATGCTAATTAGCTCCCACAATCTGCCATAATGATTTACATTGTTAGAAGGGAAATAAGTTATGAAGTTTATGAAACTCCTTTACTTTTTTTAAGTTCTTTCCTCATAAACATTTGATCATAAAAGTTAATGTTGAGGGTGATGGTTTGTTGCCGGGCAGTAAAAACCATTTAAAAGTTAAAAGTAGGATTTGTAGGTAAATTTGGGCTTGTTTAATCAGGGTAAATTAGGTGACCTCCACTTTTAAACCCCTAAGTATAATTAAAGTTTACAACCTTATCTTTTATGAAAGGCTGTAAAAAGTGCTAAAATAGAGGAAATTGAAGGAATACAAAGTGCATCTGGTGAAGCATATGGCTTGAAGGAATATAAAAAGAAGGACAACACATTGGGTCATCGCCAGACCAATTTAGGAGGCCTGTGTCATCGTTTATATCCGCAGCTCAAAAAACGTCCTTGATCGTGAACGTGAATAAAAAAGTCGATAAATGCCATGAGCTGTTAAGATGAAGCTGACACCTTGAGAGATCACAGTGAGGAGAATGATGGTGTTTCTGCAGGAAATTAATTCACCTCTGGTGGCGGCACGAGCAGACAGCTGCATCATCCCGCCAAGACACCTTTTTCTGTAATTAATCACTGGAATTAATAATAAACTGCACTAATTAGTGGAGTCATGCTGTCTGCCAAATGCAAAGGTGACGTGGGATGAATAAGGACACAGCTGGAAATGCTTTGTCACTTCGGGTAGCATCCGAGACAAATGGAAGTTCTTGCTGCTGGGCAGAACTACAGGGACCATGATGCATTGAGACAGACGGAGGAACTGATAGAATGATTGATCCGTTTTGTTGGAGGACGTTCGGAGGCATGTTGGGAGGACTTTTTTTTTTTAGACATTCACGACTTTGAGATGTGCTGCACACACACATACACTCTCACGCTGCTCAAGATCACGTCTGCTTTCAGTCCACACACCAGCGGACGCCAAGCATTAGCCTCACCTGTGCATCTGCAAATTAAATTTCTCACACGTGGTGTTCTTCAATCACACTTTCACCTCTTCACCTCCTGATTTAATGTGCGTCCTCACTGCCTCCGTCTCTGTCTCCCTCTGTTGCACGCCGTGGTCGTGCAATCACGCAGCCTCAGCTGGAGAAAGTGACCTTGGCGGCTTGCTGTTCTGTTGTCATGGGAACAGAGGGCACAGCAGGAAAGATACAGCACAACATCCAAAGACTGTCTGTTAGGAGTTAGGCGTGTCTGAGTGTACACGCATACGTATGAATTTGATGTTTTTCCTCCTTAGTTGCATTAATCACAGAGCCATCAGTGGGTTTAATCTTCCTGTCTGTTTTCTATCCTCCTATTGGCTCAAAGGATTGCGTCTCTGAGCCAATCAGAGAACAACTCTGTGTCACTCTCCCCAGGGCTCCGTCCATTCAGCTGTTGGTTTTTGTTCTAGCTTTACTCCTCTTTAAACACATCCTCTGGGATTTGAGTAGCCTAAATTGACTTGAAATTTGAAATCAGCACTCAGCAGCATTTTGAATGAATGAAAGGAGCTTCTAAAGAGTGTGAGTGCTTGGAGTAATTTCTAATTAAAGTGATGCTCCGACTAATTTATTTTCACCCTTAGGCCAGCTTTATGCAAAGCGCTTAGCCCAGAACAGCGATATCAAATCTGCTCATGCTCAGCTGCATCATCATAGACGTCATTCACAGTTTTGTTCTTTTTAATGCGTGTAGATCTTGATGAGACCAGACATGTTATACATACAAAAAAACCCTCAACAGTCTCTACTTTGTATGTTGCTCTGCTGCATTCCTGCACAGCGTCGTATCAGTGGTACAGTGGTGAGCGTCGAATGTTCAGATCTGAGAGCTTCTCCTCCTCTTCTCTCTCCGTTCTGCAGCTTATCTCAGCATTGTGAAGCAAGCGGAGGGTTTTATTACAGAGGAGATTTAATAAAAGCACAACATTTTGATGACTTTGCTGCAGTGTCTCATGTGTGTGTATGTGCACTTTTAAATGTTTCTGTTTGTGTGTGTGTGTGTGTGTGACTTAGTATCAGCAGTCTTTTAAGTTTCAGCCTATGTAAAAATGTCACGGACTGGTTCTTAGATCTTCTTTGCACAGACAAAATGCTTTTTATGGCAAAATGAAAGCTATTGATGGTAATGTAGATTATTTTTATATATTTAAAAAGGCACTCCATAGATTTAATAGTCAGTTTATTTGTCCAAAGGAGTGATACTCAGGGGAGAGTCTAATGTAAAAGAAATGCAAAAGAGTTGCATCATGGGAAATATAGGACTGATTGTTGTTAAGCCTAAACCACATGAGCAACCAGAGTCAAGATATCTTGGCCTCAGTTTCATTGTTTTTTTAGCAAAAAACTCAACCACTTTATTATATTTTATTCTATTCTTAATTCTAAGGAGTATAAACTAGTGATATAATACATTCGATATCCTTAAGCCGCACAAAGAAAGAGGCAGGATGGGAAAATATACATGAAATGTCTAATACATGATATTTTTGACTGTTTTAGACTTCTAATCATTTATATCCAACACTGCACCATGCTAAACAATGTGTTTTGGCCATTTAACAGACTCACTTGTCCCTGGAGGCAAAGCTACTGCCATAATAACCAGTGAAATATGCAGCAGGAAGTAATGACAAATCATAAATACAACACAATGATTCTGACTTTCGGCATCAGCAGGCAGCAGAGAAAAATGCATGAAATGTCTAATGCATGCAGTTTGTCTGACTCACTTTGTGATGTCTGATCATTTTTTTTTTTTAATCCCTTAATACATCATCATGTTAAACAATGTTTTTGGTCATTTCTTATATGTCCCAGGGACTTCGCAACAGCCATAATATCCACTAAGATATGTCATAAGGAGGCTTATTATGCAGTAATGACCATTCTGTATCAGCATCACTGCAAGAACAAACAATAAAAGTGCATTTTACCTTAATGTTTTCCATTTTTTGAGAAAAATGAGGTGCTTATTATGATCCTAAGTCCCATTTTGATTATGGCTTTCTCTGTTTCAGCCTGAATACAGATCTTTTGATTTGCTAGTGGTTCAGATGAATACTGTGCTCTGGCTACAACCAGCTATTCTTTCAGATAAGGATGATTTTGACTAAAGTGGTAGAGCTGTATGATATATGGACTCAGTGACTTACAGTAAGCGCCCTTATCTCTCACACATTACCTCACACACACACACACACACAGTGAGCCAAGGTGGGCGAGGATTAATACTCTCCCTTTTTCCCATTTTTTTGTTCTTTTCTCCGGCCGTCTTTAATGGTCTGCCATCTTATTAGTCTCCATCATCTCAGGGGTCCCAGAATACCCATAGTCCCATTCTGCAGGCTAGTCAATAGCTCAACTCCTGCCTGACTGCGCTGCGATAAAATGTCCCCTGCGTGTAGGTGAGTGTTTGTGTATGCAAGAGAGAGTGCAAGCCAAGAAAGAACAGCATAGTGTCCAGGGATGTGTGTCTGTTTGTGTTTCAATCCTTTGTGTGCAGCCGTACCTCTATCTCAATTGCCTGCAGCTTCAAAAAATGGACAAAATGAGTCTCCTCTGGACAGCAGGGGGTGCTAATGAGGAGCAGGAGACCTGGCAGTCAAGAGACATCTGTCTGTCCACATGCTGGCTGCACATTTTGTCCTGACCTTTCTGCTTCTGGCCGTCAGCCCATATTTTCATCCTCCGTCCCTCCACCTAGTCATCTTCACTCTTCCTATTAAACTGTAAAGAAGTCAATGACTGCAGATTTAAAATTTAAGCACAATGACCATCACTCTCACTCACTCTGTCCGTATAATGTTAGCCAGCGACAGTGTGTTACAGCACGCCTCATTGTACAATAAAAATTTGAGCCAAATGCCCCAAAAAACAGGCATCTGGTGCCCTCAGCTGCACTCCCCATCAACTCAAGAGGTAGTGGAGAGGGCAGAGCGTGAACATAAATCTCTTGTGGGTTCAAATAGAGGGAAGAATTAACAATCTGCTTCATTTTGCAGCGCACAGCAGATAGCAGAAGAGGTACTAATAGCTTGGAAATGTGAGGCTCTGTCTGACCTTTTAAATACAAATTATTCACATCTTTATCATGTGTGATTCACTTTCACGTGGTTAAGTGCTCTCATCCGCCTCTCAGTTTTCCACATTTTGTTTTAAATGCTGAATCAGAGTCACTCAGAAAATGTTGTCTTTTCCCACACAAACAATGTCAAGCAGGCAGTGATACACTGGATAACCTTTAAGCTAGCTCTTAAGCTAGGCCTCATGGAGGATGGAGGATTTGTCACCTCAATTCCTGGATAAGTGTCATCTTTCTGAATAATAATGTGAATAATAATGTGTGAATGCTCGTCCCTGTAGGACGAGGCTGAAAAATTCAACACGTGGCTTTTATACACAGGAGGTTCTGGGGGCCAACTGGAAGTAGCATTTGCTGCTGAAGCTAACATTTCTTATCTTGTGTTGATGGCTTCTTTCGTTAACTTTACTGTCAAATCAATATACAAGAAAAGAATTACAAGTTCTATTTAGAATTATATTGATTTTCATCTGGTTGAGGGTCAAATAAAAAGACTGATAGTCAGTCTGTTGTCCCTTATAAGTTGCTGAAGCTAGCAGTTAGTAAGCTTGCTATTTAGTGGATAAGTGTTTTTTGCCTCTTTGGTTTTTAAATGGATTAAAAAGCATACAACTGTTAGTGAGTGAGCTTTAGAGGACATGGTGGATGGAGTTTGTTACATCTGGATACAGTCAGTGTAATTGTTTGTAGTCTTTGTGCTTAGTTAATGCCAAGTAGTTAAGCTAGCTAATTTTTAACATTTTTCTTCAGTGTTGGGATAAAGAATAGCTCAAATAAAATGTGCAAAGTTTTGGAGATCACCTGTTTTTCCGATGCGTCAAACAACCATGATGTGGACAAACCTAGATTAAGTTTAATACCATACTCTTTAAATTCCTCTGAGTTTAGCAAGGTGGGGTTATTCTACTAAATCACAAAAAAATTCTGAGTTCACTCACTTAAAGAAATAAAAATAATTCATTACAGTTTTCCAGCTGGTTTAAAATGAATTTGGAGGCTAAATTTTACCCTAAGATTATGAATACTATTGCTTATTGCCTCTACACAGCAGGATGCCATATTGTAGGTGTTGGTTAGCTGTTGGGGCCAGATTAGCCTTGTTTATTTAGCTTAATCCACGCCACTAGCAAATATCATATATAAAAAATTAACTGTAGGAGCACCAAAAAATAAGAGATTCAAAGGCCAAAAAAATAGATGAAAAATGTGTTGCAAGTATCCTGCACACCTGCCCCGAGATAGCGATCTAACAGGTACAGGTTGTTCCCTGTGAAGGGACATCAGGTGTCCCGGGCGTCAGTGACACTGTCAGGTTCGGCATACATCACTGGGTGGAGTCCTTGTCCTGACAGCTCGCCGACAGCCTCGCAACGGTGGTTCAGCAAGGAAATGAGCGGAGAGGAGGAGGAGGAGGTGGTGGAGGAGGAGGACGCGAAAAACTGCTGACAGGGCGACCTGGCTCTGCTGTCGCCTCGCTCAATGTAATGAGAGACGGGGATGACGAGAAGGAGGAAGAAAGAATTGAGCATGGTAGAGGTTTAGATTAGAGAATGAAGAAAGACAAGGAGATTTAATGATGTAGATACTTGGTTCTATCTGGTGAAAGAGAAAGCTCACAGAGAAATCTTCTGTTTGGTCAGTATTAGAAATTAGAATATGATAACGACTCATAATAGGAAGGAGATATATTGATTAAAAAATTAGCTGTCTGTGCTTTTTCATTACATGGGATTAAATGACCCACCATCAGATGGCTGTGTTTCAGAGAGCATCCCTTTTTACTCTGTCATGCTTTTGTGCACACTGTGCAGCTGTTACCATGACTTCAACTGTGCTCTTTTTTTTTCTTTTTTTCTTTTTTGTGGTGAGTCATCTTTGCAGTGTGCGTGTCGGGCTGTCATTCCCTGTCAGTTCGAGCCTTTTTTGAAGAGGTGATGGGTGGTCAAAGCCAGTTACTTGTTAAAAAAAAAAAAAGAGGAGCCAGCAGTGCCGGCCAGAAAAAAAATAAAAAAAACATTTTCCACTTTTATGATGAACAAAGGCACAAAGAAACCTTCAAGATGAAGATGGCTCGAGAAACCTTGAAGATATAGAAAGAAAAAGAAGCTAAGGATAGTGTCTGTGACTTGTGATCATTCAAAGTTAATGTAGCCTTTCCATGCAGAACTTGGTTTCGACCTTTCTACGTAAAAGGCAGTGTTGGTGAATTCAGACTTAGTTATCGTGCCACTCAAGCACATCAGGTGTCCTTCTCTTTTTGATTCCACTCCTTCATCCCATTTGGTGGCTATGAAACGCACCATTAGTCTGCTCCTACAGTAGCCCACTAAGCCCATTTTGAGATAGACCATCGTTGACATCGCCAGCCAGTCTGGTCGCTTTCTAACGGCCCACATCCCCTCCACCGAGAACCAATGTCAGAAAAAGATTAAAGGTGAAGGTCCATACAGCAGTGGGCAGATTCTCACTCTGGAAGAAAAACCTTTCACATTTCACTGAGATGTAATTGAATTTTCTCCTGCTCTTATCAGCCCTGCGATGGGGATAGCGTCTCACCACTTTCTAGTGGAGAGTCAATGGAAACGCAACGCTGGCCACCTCCTGGCTTAACTTATTTTTGCAACAGAGTGAACAGTGAAACATTTTTTTTTTTTACCCTTCCTCTTAAAAGCAATTTCACCGATGAGGGGAGACTGATTTGGAGTATATGGGTGTGTACTGAGTGTGTGCATGTGTGAGTCTGAGGACGCTGACAGATAATGGAGAATGTGCCAAAGACTGAGTAGTGCTTCCAGATGCCAGACCATGCCTCTTGTGCCTCTTGCTCCGTCGTTACGATGAACAACCTGCTCTCTCGATTTTTTATTTTGTAGCGCTGGTGAAAAACACTCTGAAGGAAGGGAAATAAATAACTTCACACTGTAAGTCTGTGCACATAATCGTGAGACTGTCTCCTCCGGATAAAATGGACAGCAGTAGTTTAAAGTGATCTGTGCCAAAAGCAGGAAGTAGTTTGATGTTCTCAGAGCACAGCAAGACAAAAGGGCAGGGAAGTTGATGTGGTGGACGAGTTTGAAAACCAGACAAACATGAAGAGGTGACTTTTTTAGGTGAATACTCATTGGCAATCCATTTGTTGTGCCTTAAAGCATCAATTCATTTAATACTCACATTTAATTAATAATGAAAATATATTCTCATTTTGTCCAAAGTATTTTTCATCTCACTCTCTTTGTCTCTATTTCATTGTTACTTTTAATTAAGTTTAATTAGTTATTTAGCTTTCAATTAGATAAACAAAACTTTAAGAAGTTACAGATTGAACAGACTTCTGCTGAGATGATGATTATGCACTGCTGTGCTCCTCTGTTTAGATGACATGTAGGTAGAGGACGTCTTGTCCGTGCTGTAATACAGTGAACAACTTGTTTTTTGTGTGCACGTCTCTCTTATGTTCCCCCCTGTATTTTTGTTTGACAAGCTCTGAGCCCCTACTGTGTTTGGCTGCATTAAGTATCTGGCTGTGCATGTGCTGAGCCTCTGTATGAAAGTGTGTGAGTGTGTGTCTGTGTGTGTGTGTGTTTTCGAGCGTCAAGGCCCACTCTGGTGTAATACACTGAAGAGCTTACAATGTGTTTTATCAGATGCCAAATGTGCTGTGTTGTCCCGTTATCTCTTCTGCAAACATGGATCAAAAGGATCATTCTGTACGTACAGGACAGCTTTCATCCTGACAGTGTTACGTATATTTTATTTACTGACAGAAGTGTGTGTGTGTGTGCATGTGGTTGTGTATAAGTGATCGTCGGCATGCTTCAAAGTTGTTGAAGGTGAATTGCAGTGTAAGGAAGTAGATTGATGTTTTCCATTTCAGATACTTTGTGCAGAATAAATGTCTTAAACTACGCCAGAAATTGCTTTTAGAACTTTTTGTTTTATGAAGGATTGTCATTCAGTTTAGATCACAAACATAGAAACTCACTTTCTATATTCAATACATATATAAATATATCAAGAGAGCAGGGGTATTCGTGCTATCATCAAAAGTCAGTACCAATATAAATCTCTTATATTGAAGAACGAACAGAGATTTATCACCGGACTCTGAAGTTGCCCTCAGCTGCGTAGCATTTTAGCATCTTTCAACTCATTACTTTGGTTTTAAATCCCTCAACGTGCTGATTGAATTCAATCTCACTCTTCAATTTTAATTCAAGCTCGTATTAACCCAATTTATACTATCTGCTCAGCACCAAACAGCAGACAGACAATGCTGACAATTACCTGGTAAACATATAGAGCATTTGAGAGCTAAACAGCCAGATATTTCCCTCAGGAGTTGATGAAAGCTGAAGCAAAGTTAATAGGGGATTTAATATTATAAATGAACTGTAAATTATGTTGCTTTGTGTCTCCTGGAAAAAGGCAACAGTTCATTGAAACAACCTCACATGATAATATTCCAAAGTTTTGTGTACAGCTTGGTTACCCTCCCTGAGTGGTGCAAGTAATGCAGGTTTAACACAGTTCATTCTTTATTCTCTTCCCTCCTGTTGTTGGTTAGCCCTAATTCTTAGCAGCTGTTGTGGCTGACAGTTACTCGATCTATATTTCAGAGAAAGATAATATGATCACCATTACTATAATTGGTTTTATGAGAAATTTCACACATTTTATTGCTTGTGTCTTACATTTACAGCATTTTTCTCCGGTTGTCTGTTCAAATGTGCTTGAATTTGTTCAAATCCTACAGTAGCATCACTTGATCTTCATCTAAGCCTGCACCTCCATCATTTCTATCCGAATAATTCTGGAAATTTGTATATTTTCTATCCCCCCCAAAACTTGTCTCTCCTCTGTTTGTTTTGGATATAATCTCTAAGACAATCAGTTCCAGTACTGTATTGTTAATCCTCTCAGAACTCATCTTTATTCTCCATACAGCGAAGTCATTCCACAACAAGGGAAATTTCTCACTTGCATCATCTTCTTGGTGTTAATACTCTGACTTTTCTCACTACCACGCTAAACAGCTTTATATTATTTTATCTGTGTGCCTCTTTGTTCCATTTGTGAATTTGTCTCCTCTGCTCCCAGGAGGCCATCATCCTCTCATGTGTCAGCCAGTCCATAGATATTCTAAAGCCGCTTCCACGTCCCGCCATAAATTTGACCACTCATTCGCTCGGCCTCCCTGGATGTAATGAAAGACTGGATTTATCTCCATGCACCTGCCTTGATTTCCCTGACAACTCCCTCAGCCATTTGTACAATGAGTGCATGCGTTCATCAAGCAGGCTGTAAAGTGTACACAGCTCATCCTCTGTCCACCTGTCTTTCCACCTTTTTCAGCTCATGACGATCTTCTTCGTCTTTGTTCTCTGTTCCTCATCTGACAGTCACTTTTTTCACCACTGTCATTCTGCCGGTCTACTTTTCTTTATTTTAACTTACTGTTGGCCTACTGGTTTGATCATATCCCATTCCAGTGAGCTAATTGCTACACCTGTCTATTTCTGTTTCACATGGTTCAAATACAGTTTACAGTTTGCAGTTTTACAGTTATAATGATGGCAGAATTACCTCTGAAATTTTAAAACAGGCTTCTCTTTTCCAGCCAGCTACCACGGATTTTGTTGGCTGACACAACACATTGTGGTTTAATTAGTGTAAGCTAACACTAAGGCTAACACTCCATGAGTTAGCTTTCAGTCTTAAAAGCCAACTTTCTAATGTTTTTTCTGGCAGATTTATTTTACAGTTAAAACCCTGTAAATAAACACATGACGGCTACAGCAGCACATAGTTACAACAAACTCTTCCTAAAAAGAGCTTAAATTTAGTTACATACTCATTTCACACCAGAGGCTTTTTCAAGTCTTTTGTTCCATTTTTCACATCTCTGTTACAGCCCAAAGCCAACATATAACCAGGATAGACAACCAGTGCTTTGATCATAACCCTTGTGCAGTGAATTACAATAAATCGCATAACTGTGCTTGCTGAATTATTATCATGTCATATCACCCCTTTATTCCCAATAGATTAACAGTTGTGGCTGGGTAAGCTGACTGCATAAGCATGCTTGACATTTTTCAAATTGGCCCTTAAAAGATTTTGTGTGTGTTCACTCAGGCATTATTTATGACATATAAAATGGTGGCAGGGGATTTGCTGTCTTTTTCAATATGGTTTCTTCTTCTTTCAGGCAAAAACTTGATGTTGCAACACGTAACCGTAGAGCAGTGGATTCAAAAACACTATTTAACTGTGCGCACATTTGTTTTGTTTCATATGGTTTTTATACATGTGAAAAGGGTAAACATTATATCTGCTAAATGTTGGCATTTTAGCATTTTGGCTGTGAGCATGTTAGCATGTACGGCCTAACAGATCATCACAGCTAGTGCAGCCATGGATTCATTGCATGTTGTAAAGTAGCATAAATTTTTAATAGGTTATGATGATGATGTTGTCTAAAAATAGCCTATACAATGAAATATTAGCAGTTTCTACTTGCTGCAGTCTGACTCACTTGACTGCGGATATGAACCTGGATCACTATCTCGGTCGGTATCCCTTCCTTTACCCTATCTGCAATATTCCCATAGATGCATCCTGACCTTTGTATTGCCCACAATTTATAATAATTCAAAAGGTATAAAAACAAGCCAATTTTTTTTCCCCCATGGTAGAATGATAGCTGGTGCAGTCAGACCTTTCTCCGGTGCGACGCAGTGCCAAGGAGATAAGGCTAGATTCGTATAACTAGGCTTGTTTACATGTATCATGAACAATCTCCATTTTTTCCCAAGCTCATGTGATTTAGTCTCATAGAACCTCTGTCATGTAATCCTCAAAGTATTGAACTGTGTTTCAAAAGAATTCAATTCAAACGAGAGACTCGTGCATTGGGAAGCTGCCTGAGGATATTTTCAAATATGTGAGAAAAGGGAGTGAGACAAATAAGGAAAAAACATAGTTATTTCCCCCTGACGGGCCACATAATAGGCAATTAGCTTGCGAAATCATCAGGGTAGGGGGACAGCTCAATTGTTTGTTCCACTCACAGCGAGGCGAGGCAGCAGCTGAATTCTTTCTTCGGGCATTGTTGTTCTTGAACACACATTTTTTTCTTTTTTCCGCCTCTCTGTTAGGCACCCATAAAAAGATGTTTTTGCCACGAGGTGTATAAATAGCATTGTGATTCACATGTGTAACAAGATGTGGATAAGATGCAGAGAAATAAGCATGAGCCAAGACGATGACAATGTAAAGAAAGCATTAGATACCTGATGTAACACACTGTACCTGTGAATATAAAGTTTAAGCAGGAATTGCTCAGGTGAGGAAACATATAATTCAAACAACCAGGACTGCATGTTTTTGTGGTTTTGAGTAAAATGTCTCAACAACTATTGGCCCTTTACAGCTTAGTGTCATTTCACTTCTTACTTAACTTTAATTAACAACCAAATACTGGAAAACTTATCTCAATCCCATCATTCTCAGCTGTAGTTTGTATAAAGAGCTGATTAGCAAATGTTAGCATGTTATCATGCAAAACTTAGATTGGTTAGCATTTAGCTTAAAGACTTATCCTGACTAAGAGCGTGTTTGTAGACTCTCTAGACTCTTCTCAAGTTTACTTGATTGTAAAAATTATACATTATTACTTATGCATGAAGGGATTTTATATGTGGTGCATATTGACATAGACCTTATTTGATAGCAGAGACTTGAAGCTAACTCAAGATCTGTGACCCAATAACTTTGTCCCACCTCCAACAATATCATACTTATGTATTAAAAAATACAAAACTTATCAGCTAATATTTTTAGGCTAATGTATTTTCATGTTTCTTTGCAAAATGTAGCTTAGTTTAGTATAGTCGTATGAAAAATGTTTTATTTCAGATACTCAGTTATGCTTAAAAATAACACTCTATATATCTGCGATGCAGTTTTCAATGCTGCTGTCTCTCTCCCTCCTTCTCTTTCTGTCTCTCACTGTCTTTCCCTCCATTTTACCCACATCCTGGGGCATCTGCTTTTGAAGAGATTCAATTTGAAATCCTGTCTTGCATATTTCAGGAGCCCAACCTGTTTTTTTTTTTATCCCCTGTTCTCTGTTGTTGCTGGAAAGATGTTTCATTGACATTGCATGGGAATGCCTGTGGTGATACTGGTCTATGTCTATATACTTGCATACTGTATGTGCAAACAGTTTGTTCCTAAACCCTGTAGGGCGTCTATCCTCATTCACTCCTAAAAATTCAACACGATAAATAAAAGCCCATCCTTTTACAGCAGGAGGCAAGAATCTCAAGTCTGCCATGTTTTGTTTTGTAGCCTCACCTCAACATGCACACCCTGTGATACCGATCGTTGGCCCACCATAAAAGAACACAGCGTCTGCATGAGATTTTAACAAGAGCCAAAGACTGATTCTCCGCTTTTCAGAGGCATACACTGCTTGACATTGAAGTCAGACCTTCTCAGTGAACTCCCAGTGCTCAGAATGTATGGATTACATGAGCAGAATTAGAAACTACCACTCTTTTACACCAGCTGTCTTCTCCTCTCTATGCCTCCTTCCTGTTAAATAGTGCTATTTATGAGCTATGTTGTCCTGCACAAGTGAGCAGAGTATTGATTGGCATCTCGGTGAACCAATGCATCACTTCTGGATTGATCACATCCACGCATCACTGCAGATCTACTAAAGGTGGATTTTTAAGGGCAACCATGTTTACTGTAGTAACAAAGTGACTCCATGCATGTTTTATGTATTTATTAAGCCATTAAAATTTTACTTTATTTCCACATTCTTTCAGTTTTCGTATAAGGAAATGGTACATTACATTCTAGATAATTTCCAGTGTTTTCAGATTAGTGCTTTGAAAAGACTTTTATAACTGTTTTAAGAAAAATCACTGTTCTATTATCACACTTAAGTCATAGGCAAGTGCAAAGGCTTTGACTTTTTGTCCTCAGGGAAAGAAAATAGCACAGATACTGTCAGCCATGTGACTCATCCACTGCCTATCTCATGATTTAAACATGTCATGGCTATATTTGTTAGCCATTCTACGCTAAAGCTTCAGTCAACCTTGCCAAGAGTGTGCTGCCAGCTCTCTGTGGATTACACAACATGCAGAAAGCATGTGAAATGGTTTCTCAGTCCTTTTCTGGACTGTATTGTCTGCTCTGAAACAAGAGGGTGGCTCTTCTGGGAACATGGATGCTGCAGATGTAGCTGATGTGTGTTTGACCTTGATCATGGGAAGTAGAGACTCAGAGACAAGATATATGGCTTTTTTTATGTGTTGATGAAGGGAGGCACAGGAGGATGTGTTTGATTCAAGAGATGATGAACTATTTAATTTATATTGTTGGCCTTTGACCTCACTAAAGGGTCTACCTTCTCATAAATAATTGGACAGATTGCTATGACATTTAGTACAGACATCATGGTGCCCAGAGAATGAAGTCTACTTACTGCTGATCCCCCTGCTCTTCCTGTAGAGTCACAACAAGCGCCATATTTGTGGTTTCAATGAAATCTCATTAACTATTGACTAGCAAATGAATGTTAACATCATGCTAAACCAAGATGGTAAACAAACCTGCTGAGCATCAGAATGTTACCGGTTGTGGTGAGCATATCCAAAGCATTTCAAATTCAAGCTGAAAGCATGGCTTCAGACTCCAAGTATTTGTTAAGTTGCTCAACAAAAAAAGGACCCAAAAGCAATACACCAAGGAAGGCAGGTAAAAGAACAAAAGGCAGGCTTTAATAATGTAAAGCTGCAAACTAAGAAACAGAAACTGAGGGAGTAAACTGAGGTAAATGCAGAAAAGCAGAGAGTACAAAAGCTAAACTGAATGCTAAAGAAGTGGATGACTTGAGAGGAGAAACACAGGTACAGGTGCAGGGCTGAGAGACAGAATTAAATGAACTGACAAAGGATAAGCTCAGACTTAAATACATGAGGGAGGGAGGGCTAATAATCAACAGGTGCAACTAATTAGTGCAATCACAGAGGTGGAAAATACATACAAAGACAAGGAGATATGATCCAGACTCTCATCTGTGATTAGATCTAGGCAACAAAAAAAGGCTATGGTTAATGTTAGAAAGATATTGTGATTTTAGTTCAGTGTTAATCAACACATTGTGTTACAAGTCACTGCAGATTTCTTTCTGTTTTCAAACAGACTAAAATCTCTCTATAACCTTCATCAAGTGCTATGACCGTATAAATATAACAATAAAGTCTCACAATGCTATTTTAACTGCAAGTGGATATTGAATAGCAAAAAGCAAATAAAATATGACAGAAACATTAAACATGAAAGAAACATTAGTTAAACAATATTTCCTAATTATATTAATAGAAAACCTTGTGCTTCATTCAGATTTTATTTACTGTCACAGTTTAGTTATATTTGCAAATGTCAGCATGACAGTGAATGTAAGTTAAAAGACATATTTTTTTGGCTTGTAACATGAAGTGAAATTAGAGAATTTGTGAGAAAAATTGAAATGCTAAAAATAAAAATAAATGCTAAAAATCAATGCAGCAGAACCTTAGATTTTCTGCTTTGTAGTCCCCAGTATGGATCTTAGTCCAAAAGTGATGAATCCTACAATTCCCATAATGCAGCTTAGTGCCTCTCTCTCCACTCTTCCCGCCTTAATTGCCATGTCTCAAGCCTTTAACTTAATGGATCTTTTGCACATCAATATTATTGGGTTTGATCAGGCTTTTACTCATGCATTTCAGTCACTCTCTCATCTCCTCATTGCCGATGCAAAACACACTGGCATACCACGTCTCCCAGTAGACCCTTCACTCTCCCCACCACCGACACACACTGAGGGTCTCCCACTGTAGCCCTGACCACTCATGCATGACATGTTATTCCTACACGTGAAAAAAAATAAGTGAAAATAAATGGAGTGTCTCATCCTGAACCACTGTGAAAACATGTTTACAGGGAGGCTAACAAGAGACTAGGTCAGAGATTAATAAAGAGAAGGACAAAATTGGGTTACATGTGCTCTTTGATCGCTAACAGTAACGGAAAACGACTCAGCTTGACCTCATGATTAGATAGAACCACAGTTGTTTTATGCTAATTTAAAGCTAACACTGTGCATTTTAATTGCTTCTGTTTTTGGGGGGGCTGAAAGCTTCTTAAATGACCTTGAATGGAAATGGTTTTTTCAATCTGCAGACAAATGTTAATAGTGCAAAATTAAACTTTTGACACTGCCAGGGCAGTGGATTTTTTTTGTATCTGTATTTCCTGCAGTTTAGAAATTCATCAGTGTGAGTTTGAAGTGAATACAGATGTTTTTACTTTTGCATTTTTCTCAGATTCCTTCCTTGTTAAGAGAAATAACGCAGCATTATAAAATGGTAAAATGTTAAAAAGTCAGTCTGACAGTCTGACTTCTCCGCAGTGGAAGTGGCATGAAGTCATGTCTTTCTGACTTGCAGAGACTGTGATGAATTTCAAATATACTTGGGTGATGTATTCAGCAAATTTACCCCATACATTACCCTCAGCATGCATCGGAAGAAAGAAATATGCTTATTTATGCAGGAGCTTCTGCTCTCCAGTCTGCCCTTGTGTTCTGCCTGATGAACTGATTAATTCTCCATGAGCAGTGTGAGAAACAGATATAGGAGACGAGAAGGGAATACAAGTTTAGTGTAAGTGACAAGGCGAATGATTCCTGCTTAGTTTTGAAGAGGAGTGGATTTGAGAAGCAGAAAAAAGACCATAAAGTAGAATAAGTTCTTGTTGGCTGAAAATATTTCAATATAAATCAAATGTAAAAAAAAAAAAAATCACTGCCTAAGATTGAAAGAAAACTATGTTCTAGAGCAGGAAATGTTAGCAGTGAGCCGCTTCTTCTGGGATCTCATTTGCCATGACTTCTGCTGATGTGGTTTTCCTCACATAATGCCCTCTTCAGCAACTCTTTGGCTGCAGTCCACCCGAGGATAGACCCTTTGAACCCCACAAGTCACACGGGCCGATACCTCATCTCTGCTGCTGTGCACCTCCACGGTGATGATGCAGCAAAAAAGCGCTGCGATCAAGGTTAATGAAAGACAAAGTGGGCCCGTAGCAAACGAGTTCACACTGAAGACATAATCAGTGGACCTCCTGCATAAAGATGGTGGTCTTCCTGTCGGATGCCATCATGGTGCAACAGATGCTCAGCAGCTGTAGTCAGCACTCAGTTTTATCAGTATTTTACTCTCTCTCTCCATCCCAATGGAGCCACTTACCCCAGTTGTTGAGTACAGTTTGAAATACAAGGAAAACAAATGAGGCACAGACATCTGTCCAGCTATTAATTTTCTAAAAGGGTTGGATCATAATAAATTTAAAGGAAAAATCAGACATTTAAGGAAATATGCTTAAGAGTTTAATAAAAAAGATCAACGCTGTCATGTCTGCTAAAAAATTAGCATTGCACCCCTGCAACGATTTCAGACTAACAGAGGACAACTAAAAACATTACCCACAATGCAACTCAGCTGCAAACAGTGCTGTCAGAGCTTTGTGTGTGTTGCTTTTAGCTGCTAGCCTAATGCAGAGATGAAGCTACAGAGGCTTATTATGCTAGAGGGCTTATATAACTTTCTTTCACATATGCAGTAACACTTTCCTAACATCTGCAAAGGATGTTCTTGTGTAATATTGGAGGAGTTCCCCTTTAAATGTGAGGCTACAGTCAGTAGCTGTTGAATTTACCTTAGCATAAAGACTAAAACTACTGAAGAAGCTAGCCTGACTGAGAGTCGCATTGCGAAAAGAATTTAAATATATGATGCTCCGCTGAACAAAGGGCCTGTTTTTATACACATACAGGGTGATTATGTGAGAGCGGGCTATATTCACACATAATCAGCACAAATATAGCATGTTATAAATCCCTGCAATGCTGCAAAAGACACACGTGATTCTATCAGCTGCAAAGGCTCAACCTATGGAAATTTTATGCAGAGAAAAGCAGAATGAAGCCTAGACTCTGAATTCATAGCTTATATGTTTTTTTCTGATTAGATGTCTTGCTAAAATTGCACAGTAAATCAAAACTGTGCTGCACTATTCAGAATTCTTGATTAATGTTGCAGTGTCAGACCTGCAAAGTAAATGTCTCCTAGAGTAAGATGTTGCCCAGGTGATAGACTAAACAAACAACACACACCACACAGGAAGACCTGAACACTCGACATGCTACAGCAGGGGGCTGTTAGCTTTCATGGCAGAGAGCAGGAGGTGTCAGTGGACACTGTGATTATATTCTGGGTAGAGCGCATGCAGGCCATGAAGCTCATTTGTCTTCGACGCTGTCATATAGAGAGATGAGAGATGGAGAGAGGCAGCATGCAGTGCTTGTCTCCACCTCGTCAGACTCATTGACACCTGGAGCTGCTTGATCTCCTTACCTGGTGGAGGACAGACTGGCAGGATGAGACAGTTGGACAGAGAAGATGACAGGGGCGGATAAAAGGAACGAGGATGAGGAGAGCTGATTTACAGAGAGGGAGCGTGAGTGACAGACGCGGAGCTGTCCAAGTTGTTCACGATAACCCTTATGCTTTCCATAAAATCTACACAAATGCAAATATTATATTAAAAGTGACTGCATTCAGACACATAGTAGTTAAAGGTGTCCCCTTGCAAATAATCCCGTTTGAAGACTTTATCCACAGTCTGTATTAAGACTAAAATAGCCTGTTGGTTGTCACATTATCTCTCAGCAGAACAAGTGCTCCTGCAAAATGCAAATAGGTAAGGACTACATTTAGATTCCCAACAAAGAGGTAAAGGCAACGGGAGCATGTGTGATGGTAGACTACACTCTCCTCCTAAAAGAAGTCTTCTGTTTTCCAGGCAGGTCTATTTTTTCGCACAAGAAAAAAGCTTCACCTGCAGCTGAGCGTCAAGCAGCAGACTTTATTGCTCAATTCATTATTCATTACTCATACAAGCTCTATTTTAGAAGCTGCAGACCCAGCTATATCCCCCGCTAAAGATACTTTCTCCTCGAGCTTATGTGCTGCCATGTGTGATGAAAAGGAGAAGTGAGCCTCCTGTGCAGGAAGTGGAAGCAGACAGGATTTTTTTTTTTTTTTTTGCCGTGCACAAATCTGTTTGAATCTTTTTTTTTTTCAGATTTAAGGCTGTGTACTCACAAAACACACTCCAGCACACTCTTTGGAATACACACATTTCTATAAGACAAGCAGAACTTTAGCCACAAATATACAAATACATTAGACAGTAATGTAGAAGTTCCATTTCTCTTTCCTGTTACCTATTTTTTTAAAAAAACTAATCTCAAGTTCTGCAGATATGAAGGTTTTTGATATTTGGACTAAAAGTTTGTCATCTCTATGAAGCCTCCTTCACCTTTGAGAAATATCATGCTGATCATCTTCAGCACTTTGAATACTGCAGCTTGAACACCCTGATTATATGATCACTCACTCCAATTTCACCACCACATCCTATAATAGGAAAAAGCACCATTTCTTAATATAGTTCATAACAAGTCAGGCTATTTTTACAACCACTGTCAACTGGTGTGAAAACCTCTTATTCAAAAGGTTCCTTTAGGAAACTGACTAGATGTATATGAAGGAGGGTCAAACCCACAGATCAGAGGCAGAGGATGAACTCTAAGAGATTTGGTGAATTTGAATTCTCTGATTTTCTAAGTAAGGTGTTGTTTTCAATCACATTAGTTCAGTTAAGTTTGAACAGTAACCACCTGGGCATTGTTCAGGAGCTGGACATGGTGGAACAGCACCCTTTATGATTTATAAATTAAGGGCTGAAGCTTACCCATTGATTTTGGAGTAAAGTAACAAAAAGTAAAAGAACCATGGAAGAAAGAGCATAGTTTAGCTGGTTCACAGAATCAGATCAAACCAAATCACAGATTCCCACCTTCTGTCTTTGTTTCACGTAGCACCTCTTGTTGTTACTACCACGTAAAAAGCCACCTCCCACACTAACACTCATACTTGCAACTGTTCACACAAATACAAGCACACATACAGTCTAAATGGAGGAGAGACATTTGTATTAGCTGCATGACTGTCCCCCATATCTGTGTGTGTGTGTGTGTGTGTGTGTGTTGGGTGTGTGTCACTACTGGCTGTCAGCGTTCTTGTTTTTTCCACATTTTCTCTTCTGAAATTTTCTGAAATAAATAATCGCTTTTGATCTTTTTTTCCCCCCACTCTTGTACACTGTGGTTTTGTCAGCTGTTCTGTGCTGTAAACTTCCACTTGGTTTCACTGTCTGTCAGTGTCTAGACAGACAAGAGAGGCAGACAGAACAGAGCAGGTAGACAGCTGAACTGACCCTGCACACAGTTTGGTAGCAGATTGAGTCAGATCTTACAAAAAAAAACATAAAGGGTCAACTTCTTACCACTAACCCAGGCAGCCTGGAGAAGAGGTCAGAGCTCACCACGGATGCACCAGCAACCTCACTCTGCATTTTCTCCTCCTTTCTGCAGCGATGACCTTTCTCCAGACCCGTCTTTGGGGGAGGAAGGGAAGGGAGGAGAGGGGGAGCTGCAGAGTGAGGTCCAGTCACAACCAGAGCCCCAGCAACAACAGCAGCAAGAGGCTCAGCCACAGACTCAACCGCCGCAGACCCAGACTCAACCACAGCAGCCCCAGATTCAACCACAGCAGCCCCAGATTCAACCACAGCAGCCCCAGACTCAACCACAACAGCCCCAGACTCAACCACAGCAGCCCCAGACTCAACCACAACAGCCCCAGCCGGAGCCCCAACCACAGACTCAACCTCCTGAAATCAAACCACAGCCAGAACCTGAACCCAAACCTCAGCCTGCACCTGAGCTGGAGCCTCAGCCAGAGCCTGAGCCTGAGCCTGAGCCTGAGCCTGAGCCTCAAGTCGAGGCTCCGAGTGAGAAACCAGCCCCGGACACACCTAAAGCCCCCTCGCCTTGCAGTGAGGAGCAGCCAGTCGGGGAACAAGAGAAGGAAAAGTCAGAAGAAGCTGTGGAAGCAAAGAGAAAGGAAGAGGATGAGGAGGCAAAGGCCGAGCGGCATGAGGCCGAGGCAGCACAGGAAGAAGAGGAGGAGGTGGAAGAGGGAGGAGCAAAAGGAGGTGGGGCGGGGAGGAGGGCCAGCCTGCACCACACGGCATCGCCCTTGAGGGTGCAGCGAAACGGCGGCGGCTCACACGCTGCGTCCTCCGACTATGAGCTCTCGCTTGACCTCAAAAATAAGCAGGTAGGGTTGTGTTGGGGACGGGGGAGGGGGTGAGGGTTGGTGTGTTGTTTGGATGAGAGGAGTGGGGGTGCGGCAGGTGCAGTAACTCTGGCTTGTGTGTATTGTACGTCTTGTGGTCTGACATGTTTGTGATTTTTAGTTTTTTTGTCTGAGAAAGAGGAGGACTTATGGCTTAAGGCGAAAAAAGTTGACAAGATTTTAATTCTTTTTATTCGTTTGTCATGTTGATGCCAACTAACAGACTTTTCAAATGGTATCAACGAATGATAAGCTTCCTTTTTTTCATCATAATGAACCATCATTGTCATTGCCATGTCATTATTTCATCTTCATCTTCACATGGTTTTGTCTTTCCCCAAATCTGGATTGTAAAAGGATGTTTTTTGAAGAATACTATACAATTTACCTCCAGATGTTTCACAGCTGTGTTGTAATTTATCAAAAGTAGCATTATCTTTTAAGTTCAAGTCTTTTATACACTGTGTTATTTTGGCAATGATGAACAAGTGCACATACACACATCAGGGTAAAATAAAGACAATGTGCAAACTGGTTGCATTTGTATCTGAAAAGCCTTTTAATTTGTCTTTTCTCTGCTGCTTTATGAGATACTGTGGATGATGAAAGGCCTCATTTCCACAGAGGAAAAACCATGTGACTGTTATCTTTGTTCATCTTATTACAGCCAGTTAAACCGATTTTGCCCGAAACTGATACGTCTCTGAACTGTGACTGTATTTGTACATGCATTTCCATGATCTCATGTTTGTGCTCTTATCACGCTGTTCATCAGGGGGCTTGGAAATCATTACATAAACATCTCCATTTCAAGAGCCATCAAACATCCGTCATTCATTTTCATTATCATCTGTCAAACCAACATTCTTCAGTCCATGGATCTTCAACCAGGTAAGACAGCACAGTTTGGGTCGAACTTACAGCTGCAGTTTTAAGGGGTACTTAACTGATTTTGCCCATTAAGTGCAGTTCACTTGTTTCACTTTAATCCTGAAATGTTCATGTACCTCTGTAAGGCATTTTTAAGCAAAAAAAAAATGCCCAAGTTTCCCGATTCCAGCCTCTTAACTTAATGGATTATATCTTCTTTTTCTGTTCCATAATATTGTAGGTAGATTATAATGGGTTTTGGACTGTTGTTTGGACATAACAGGACCTTTTTAAAGCATTTTTGACAATTTTCTAAGATTCAACATAAAATTACAATCAAAATATTCACTAGTTGCAACCTAATTATAAAAAGTACATAACTTGCAGATTTTTTTTGTCTGATTTCACAATGTCTGTGCATGGTTTATTTAGCTGACCCTACCCCTCTGATGTGTTTGCTTCCACCACTGTAAATGTACATATGGTGTGGCACACTTGCCCACACATATTCAATAATCAAGAACAATTGGTAAACTCAGTCGCCCCTGTATTAAGTGTTTCTCAGCGTCAGGGCTCCATCCAGAGACTGTGAAGATAAATCTGTTCAGAGGTGACACCGTCAGAGTCATTTGCATTGTGTCCCTCAGTGCCAATATTTGTATAAAACCAGTCAACGAGCAGAAAACATACACAAATAGAAGATTAGCTACTGATGCATTGCTGCTGTTTACTTAAATCCGTCTACCGAGAGATTGGCCACAGAATCTGATGCATTTTAGTAAGATGGCTGCATTATTTCACTCTCAGTCAGCACCATTTTCGCTTCATTTGGACTTAATGTCCTCCCTTATCGCTTCCCTTTACAGGACTGAAGGTTCCTCTAACCTCGGCTCCTAACCTGCGTCTCTCTCTCACTCTTTTAATCTCACATCTAAAAGTGCCTCTCTTCCACTATCTCCCCGTCAACAATGCTGGAGATACGCGATCAGCTGGATTGATTATCTGTCTGTACAGTGTGGGGTGCAGGGGCTTGATGCATCTACAGATCAATGTCAGGGTAATTGGATCTACGGGGCGATACCTTGATTGCTGTGGAAGAACCTTATGACGAAGTACTTGGGTCGTAACTCACTTCAACTTGGATGTTAAACCTCCACTTCAACTTTTTTTTGTTTCATAAACTGGTTTAGACTTCCTTCTTTCTGTAAGTAAATGTCAAGAAACTTATCCATAGAGTAGTTTGTTTAATCCTTTGTTGAAGCAGTTAATCCTGTTCAATAAATGTACAATATAAATAGTATATTTATATATTTTCTGATCAAGACGTACTGCGAGAGTTAAAAATATCATAGTCAACATTTAATAGAAAAGGCATTAAAATGTAGCAAACTGAAAAAGGTCTAAAAGTCTAAAGGAGCACTGTTTTTAGCAGTTATGTGATTTACAGGAGCTAGAGCAAATGCATGACTCTGAAAAGGGCATTTACAGTTCACAAATACACTGTCACTTTCGTCTGGTAGAGCGAAGTCATATCCAGGGAAACATGAACATCATCATTTGACCATCCCATGAAGACATAGCATGAAAATCTGCAGAAAGTGCAGGAAAATTAATGTTCATTTGTAAAGTCTTTGGTACTCAAAAAGCCTCCAGTAAAAATCGTCCTTTATTGTTAAAAGTTTATGGAGCGTAGAGGAAAAAAAGAAGGAAGGAACCTTTTTAAATAATTAGAGTTTCTGGCGACATCTGAGTTCAGTCAGAGGCTGAGCTAAACAGCACATCTATGCATCTGTTGCTAGCTAACGCACAGTTGATACATTAGTTGTAACTGAGGTCATGTTGTGGAAGAAGTTACAGGGAGCTTGTGAATCTCCAGCTAAGCTCAAATAATGTAAAAAAATATCAGCCTATACACCCACTGCCGACCTAGTCTTGGGTTCAACTTATATCATCTTACAGAAATTTAATGTAATTTCTAAACTGTATATAAGTGACCCAGTGTCTCTCTGACTCATTTGTTAGCTGCATTCGTATTTGCTCTGAGTCTATTTAAACTCTCTAAGCCAAAGCCTTAGGAACACAACACTTTCCCCCCCTGTTTACACAGCAAACTGACAAATTGACTAAAAAGTTCTTCATCAAATGGAGAGGTACTGGAGAAGTAAGTAAGGCAGGTTCAGTCTTTGCTGACTTCAAAGTCTTTTGTTTTACGGGATGATGAAGTGATAGATGACGAGTCCTGGCTTCAGATGGCTTTCGCTGCTCTGCAATGACTGCTGTTGGTGGCTTGTATTCACTTATAGCTAACTTCAGTGTGCAAGTGAAATCCAAAAAAATAATTAAATATATTTAGTAGCTTAAAAACTGATGATTCAAAAGGTATTGATTAGCAAATGTGATGACATTGTTCAGGAGGTGGCTTCTAAAATAATTGAATATGTCTCTAATGAGACTGTAGATTTTGGTTTGACACAGAAGAGTAAGTATAATCCTTTTATTTTCATTAATTCCTGTTTTTTTGTCTGCGTCAGAATTATTCCTCAGTAAACACTGACCGTTTTTGGTAACTGACTTTGGTCAAGGATGAATCAGCTTAACGGATCCTAATCTTCTGATGACATCAAGTCCTGTATTGTCATCCTCATTCTGTAATACAGTCAGCATTAGTTGTGTCCCAGTTTTGCTGTTATATAATCATCTCATTAATCATGCAGATGTTTCTGTGCTATAAGACAGTGTGCATGAGCATGAAAGCTAATAATCACGGCTATGCCCCTTTTTTTCCCGCAGCATGTGAGATTTAATCTGCTAGTTTTACTCACACACACCAGACTTTTTTAGCACATTTAAACAGGGGACCCATCAGCAGAAATCAACATTAAAACATTTCATGAATGGATTCACTTTTAAGATAATCCATTCATGAAAGTTTTGAAATGGCTCAGTTTCTAGTTAAATCCTGCAGTTTTTCTAAAAAATTCAAAGTGTTCATTTTTAGAGATACAGTGCTTTTTTTTTTACTACGGAGCGATGTTTTTATGTCCTTGTAGCATCCATTTAGACTGGCCCTGACACTTCATAAAACAACATCTTGTACTTTTAACTGTTTGTTTTTGGTACATAGATACATTAAAAATAGAGTACTTTTGTAATAGTAATCTTAAGAGATACTGTAGGCAGATTTTGTTTATTTCAGACATAATCAAGCTAAGCTAAACTAAACAGCAAGGCAAATAGAAATTAGAGCTGGTATAAACTTCTCATTTATCTGTTGCCATTTATAGAAAATAAACATATTTCCAAAAATTCTTATCAACTAAGAGAAATTACCTGATGCTGTTTGACTTAGTAAAAAATAGTCCAGCAGTTTGACAACAAAAATATTTTTCTAATAAAATGTAATTTCTTTAAAACTTTGCCATACTCTCTGAGGCTGGTTTTGCTGCTCATGAGTGGAATAACACTAAAATAAACAAAGTTTAGTAGAATTTTATGGCTTAATGAGGTTTATTACAAGCTTTAATTAGACAAGAAAGTAACAATATGGACAAAATGCCTGTAGTTTGGAGACACATTTCCATTTGATGCAGTCACATTTCCAGACTGAAATGTTCCTTTTCCAAAGCCTCTGGGTATTAATATTTCACACACAGACAGAGAGTCCCATTTTTTAAGTCAAGATATTTACTTTCACTATCTGATAAGATCATGCTTTGCTCCTAAAACTTTAAAATATTTCAAGAAAATCTGCTTTTGAGCTCACATTCTACTTTAATGTGACCATCATCTCAAATTTTAGTCATATGAAACCCCTTTTTTAGTGGCCATATACCATATTTGACCTATGTTCCTTTTAATGTTCTTCATTTTAAGTAGTTACATGTTACATTTATTTTATCATAGAACAATTTTGCTTTACACACATTCATAGCTGTGTTCTGCAGTGTTATGCCAGTGTGCACTGCTTTGGTTTCCACCTACTCCACCTTTGTTCAAAGGGGAACATGAGGTCAGCATGGTGCTGATCTGCCCGTCAAAATCTATTTAGACGCCCTGTTGGAACAGAGCAGTGCCATCACTGTTCTAAAACTATGGCGTCTCAGGAATAATCTCTCTCCATCAGCGCTTAGTGAAGTGATCAGAGGTAGAACTGACAGTCGGCTAATGGAGGGATTTTCAGCAGTGCCACTCTTGGCGCGGTCATCCGTCTCAGCACCTCTTTCTATATCTTACCGTCTCCTCAATAACCTGAGCCACTTGTTGTCTCGTTCCTCAGCACTTTGTTCATCTATCTTTTTGCTGTTTCTTTGTCCCTACCTTTTTACATGGAGCACAGATGCTATGCTCTCTCTCTTTATTCAGAGATAAAATCCCACAAGGAATGTGCCAGTATCAAATATTAACTCTGCAAATAATGTGGCCATAAATGTTATGATATTAACATGATTATCACCCTTAAAATACTAATATTAGTGCTGAAATGACGTAAAGCCTGCCAGCCAGTTTAGACGGCTCAACTGGACTCTGCTGCCTCATTCATGCAATGCACTCCTCTCTGCTTCACATATCTGATACACCCTTTTCATCAGAGTGCTGTGTTTAAGCCGTCAGCTGAAAGCTATGCCGCTGCTTGCTGCCACTGCTGCTGTCAGCATTTCACCACCTCCACCCCAACATCCACTTGTAGGCTCTGAGTTTAGCTTTCCCTCGAGGGAAGGAAGTATCATCTCTCCGCAACTCCCTGCTGAGCTGTGACGGAGCAATAGCGTCAGAGCCGGGATGTCAAACCATTAATGGCGTACATGTTCTGCAGTTATATAATAATTTCTATTCCATGTGAGTGGACTGACTCAAACACTGTAGACTGAAATGAGCTCACAACATGATTGCAGGTTTGTTTAAAGTTTTAAACAGTTGAATGGACATTGCTTTAAATGTATTGTTTAGCTGTCCAGCCTACAACTTCACTGCTCTCATAGTGTTGTTTTTGGCAGCAGCAGGCAATTTTTTTTTTTTTTGTGAAAAAGCTCTAAAAACCCATTATACACCACCTGCACAGCACCAAAACAACAGACTGACACAGTTAGTGACTAGGTAGTGGACATAGTGGAGTATTTAGCAGCTACAGAGCCAGGTATTTCCTTCAGGAGTTGGTAGAGTCCAACCTCTGTTGTAGAGAAAAGTCTTCCAATTTTAGGAAAAGGTGCTAATATACTCTTTACAGTCTTGCATTGTCTAAAAAAACAAAACTATTACTTACAAAAAAATTATAATTAGAGACCAAAATCAGAGCAAAAACAGTGTAAATAAAATGGACACCAGTAGGCCAAGAAAGGCTTGTTCAGTAAGTGTTTCCTGCTATGTGTTAATATTTAAAAGGCAGAACATTAGAAAATGACGAGGACAGTTGCTCTTAAAAGCCACATGTACCATCCATCTGTGTGCAAACTATCCATGCATTACTACTTACAGAGCTGAAACTAACTCCTGTTTGTGGTCATATCAGATGCATGTTTTCTAGCATGTAACATTATGACTCAGAGCTCATACGCTTGCTGTGTTCCAGCAGGCCTTAATTTCGTAGGCAGAGTAGCTGCAGTTAGCAAAACAACTCACCTGCTTTGACTCCCTTGTTGTTAATCAAAATAAAACTTCTAATAAAGGCAGGGGTGCTGTGTTCGGTCTCTGAAATTTTTTTATTATTACTGCCATGGCAGCAATAGAAGTTTTTATTTTTGTAACCATCAGTATGGAGGAAATAGAGTAGCATCTCTTGACCAGGCACAATTCCTACTCGCATCAATTCTTGTCTAGTTTTTTAATTTTCTTCCTCCACTGTATGATTCCTTCCTCCATCATCATGTCCCAGCCGGTTCTGGTGGCTGTAATTCCCTCTGAATGGCACAGTGTATCAGATACACTCTCTGATAAAGAAAGCAACGTGACCCAAATGCTTTATTCATCATCCCCGACCCGGCTTGCGCAGAAGGCAAAACAAACAAGCTCGACTGCCACATTTAATCAATTGCAGCCCCACTGACGGCCCTTTCACACACTCAAGGGCACCTCTGCAGTGAAACTCTTTGCAGAATTTGTTTTGATGAGGGACACCTTTCTGAGTAATGAGGTCAATCATATTACCTCTGCATCTGACAAAAAAAACCCTACACAAGGTCTTTTCTGGAGTGCAGTCGTGGCGATAAGGCTAACCTTGTCATTTCAAGAGTGCACACACACACACACACACACTCACAGAACACTCCAGATTAAAAAGTGATGAATATTCAGGCCGAATTCGACCGGTCTGCAACAGTTGATTGCGACGCCATCAGCAGATACAGTAGATCTTCAAACCAGCATCCTTTTCAGAAACCACCTTAATATTCTCAGTACATCTCACTTTGCTCGCAGAGGCTCTGCAGTGAAATGTAAATGGAGTAGATAAGATGGATTTTCAGTGTCATTCCACTTTTTCTAAAGAGCTTTGTGTGTGATTCCATTCCTCCAGCGACAATGGCAGTGGCTGCGTCTTGTTGAACTAACCACTTATCACAAATTGCAAACCCTCGAGGCATTACAGCATATCAGGAGACCGTACGAGGTGGTGGGGTGACTTTGTCCAGGACCAAAGCGATAAAGAGATTAGCCGCCGAAAGTCGCATTCTGATCCTTAAAGTGGCCACAGTGACCATTTGTTCCATTGCATTTGAATTTACAGGAAGGGTATTTTACTTGTGCTAAATTAATCCTCATGTGAACGTCACCCTGATGCAAGTGAGCCAGCTCCTGAAGAAAACACTGAGGAAGAGAACAGCAATGATTTCTGCTTCTTAGAATTAAACGCCTTGCTATTTTTAATGTGCACTTTTTATGCAGTATATTTAGAACGCGTACATTTATTCATTTTTATAAAAATGACAGAATGTGACAGTGCTTTTCCTGCACAGCTGAATCTTCCCGCAGACTTGTGCCGTTGATGAAAAGGTAGAACAGGCGCAGAATCATATTCATTGATTTAGTGTGAATGAAAAGGATTTCAGAGTGACTTAAGATAAGCACACTTCCAAAGATACCCACACACTGATTGTTCTGGGAAACTCAAAGAGGTCTCATCTAGTGTTTGAGCTGCCGCCAGATGAGGATGGCTATATTACATCTCTATCTATTTCCCACAGCAATTGAGCAATTTTTCACAGGCAAGATTAATGGCTTGTTCAGTTTCAGACAATTTAAAGTTGCGTGGAGGACCTCTCAAAGGAATTCGTAGAGATTATGAGTCCTATTTGCTGAGGAAATGAACAGTTTGTCCAAATGCCATGAGTCAGCCTTTACTGTGTTCTCTCTTTCAAACTGTGGCTTTGACCAAACTGTATATAGTTTCAGTGCACACATCACAATGCCAGCCAGCAAAATAGAATTTCTGAACCTCCGGAGGTTATTATTATTATTCAAATTTGGAAGACTTTAATATTTGGATTTTGCCTACTTCTTCCAAAAATTGGACTTCACAACTCTTTTAATCTTCTGGGATTTTTTAATTTATATTTCCATCCTCAACACAATTATACCGTTCCTCTTTTAATGTCTAGCCTGTTCATTTTCAACTCACATATCGCCTGGGTTTTCACACTCACATTCATCTCATATACCATATTCATCTTTCATTCAGTACAGCAGCAGGAGAGAGAATATTTAAAATGTCGAAAAACTAGTAGTCTCTTTGCATGCTTGCTCCCTTTTCACAAAAATAAGCATTAAAGATATAAGGAGTCACAGGTGCAAAGCCCTCTATGACCTTGGCTTTGTTTTAATTCTTTCTTTTTCTTTCTCTGTGTGTGTGAGTATGTAAATCTTGTGTTTCTCCTGCAATTTCCAATCAAAAAACTGCTGCATGCCCTAACTGTCAATATAATTGAGGCCGTTTTTCTACTGATTACAGATTGTTCTTTTAAGTTGTGATCTCTTTCGTATAAGTTCAGAAATACAGCAGAATTTCAAGAAACTCATTTCTCCCCTCTGTCGTTCTTCCTTTTTTTTCAGATCGAAATGTTAGAGCTCAAATACGGTGGCCACCTCATCTCCCGCCGTGCTGCCTGTAAAATCCAGACTGCCTTCCGCCAGTATCAGCTCAGCAAGAACTTCGAGAAGATCCGCAATTCGCTACTTGAGAGTCGTCTTCCCCGACGCATCTCGTTGCGCAAGGTCCGTGTGCAAAACACAGAGGGTTTCTCTGCTGAACGGGCCCTGGCAGAAGGCTGCAATTTGGCGGGCATCCCATTGGTGCGCTCACCGTCTCTGCCCGCCACAGTTGGTAGCACCCTGACCGACCTGGAAGACTCATTTACTGAACAGGTCCAGTCGCTGGCTAAGTCAATAGATGATGCACTCAGCAACTGGAGCCTGAAGACCATGTGTTCACTGCAAGAAGGCGGCACCTATCAGTTCACCGCCGACTCCTTCAGTGCAGCAGCAGCAGCAGCAGCAGCAACAGGTGTAGGAGGTGGAAGAGAAGGAGGTGGTTTGGGAGAGTCAACAATATCTCAAGGCACGGTGGACCCAAGTGACCTGTCGAGGAGTGCGAGCAAGCTGATGATGGCGTTCCGGGATGTTACGGTGCAGATCGACAGCCAGAACTTCCGTGTTTCATCTTCAGTCATGGAATCGTCCACTTCTGTCACCCTCGGCAGCTGCGTCCAACAAGAGGGAGCCTATGCCACCATCACAACTCCCTCCACAACAACAAACTCCACCCCTGCCTCTATTCCTACTATCCCTTCACAAGCGCCCCCTCCTCCTCCTCCCGCAGAGGTCCCAGCTGAACCCATAGATCTCCCGCCACCCCCCCAAGAGCCCCCGCCCCCTCCACAAGAACCTCCACCACCCCCAGAAGCAAATATTGAAGTAGATGAGCAGGATGTTGAATTCCCTGCACCTCCTCCAAGTGAGGAAGAGTTGGGAGAGGAGCAACTTCCTCCAGCCCCTCTGGATAAGATGGCTTCCCCTCAAAGCCCGGAAGAGGTTGTGGTAGTGGCACCACCGCCTGCAGAACCCACTTATGCCCCTCCACCACAGGAGGCTGTACTGCTGGAGAGCTCGCCAGTGGTGGAGCCACTGGAGGTCAAGAGGTGTAGCTCAGAGACAGCAGACAACAGCTCGGAGCAAATGAGCAGCAGCAGCACGTCAACAGAGGCGCGCTCCACATCTGAAGCCTCGTCCAAGGAAGCACTTCAGGCCATGATCCTCAGCCTGCCCCGCTACCACTGTGAGAACCCCGCCAGCTGTAAATCCCCAACGCTGTCCACAGACGTCATGCGAAAACGCCTCTACCGCATTGGCCTCAACCTCTTCAATGTGTGAGTAGCCACTGCATTTCATTCTTCTGCACTCAGATGATTCTAATATAATTTTGAATCAGGTTGAGGTTTTGTGTCATCACTTCTAAATCATTGCAGACAGGTTTGCCATGATTAAATGCAGTGTAACACAACATAAATGATCCCTAGGTGATCTGGATAGAACAGAAACTGTCTTTAAATCTGGTCACACACTATGGCATTTGGAAATAATTTGAGTGTTGTCATTATGATATAACCCTCCAAGGATAAGTGCTCCTGGAGTTTTCAGCTAGTCAGGGTCCAGTAATAGGATTGTTCTTCTTGTAAGGTGTCAAATTCATTAAATCCGCCACAGACGTAAATGAGTAATTTATATTCAGATGAGTGTCAGTATTGGAAAGGTTAAAAGAGAAAGGACAGTGGTTTTTATTAAAAAGGATAGAAAATTATAAGTACAATGAGACCGATGAGACAGTCTGTACCTTCACGCTTCCTTTGAGTGTACCTGAAGTTCGATGGAGCACTCTGAACTCAAAGAGCAAAGGAAAGCACTTTTCCTCACAGGTCCCCATTGGGCTGAAAGAACAAACAGAATGAAGCCGAAGTCTCTAGCGAGATCTGAGGTGTCTCTTTCTTCTCAGACAGAACAGGGACGAAGTGAGAGAGGACGGACTTTTGAGATAGAGAAGTGTGTGAAGACAGACTTGTAGAGGAAAAGGAATGACACTAAGGATATATGAGTACCTGGGGGAGATGAGATAAGACAGTTGTTAATAACCCAACATGGATAGTTACAGACATACCAAGACATGGTGGAAATGACAGCTGGCTAAGCTTGACGCCCTATTGCTACTTCTGTCAGCTTCTCATGAGAGACGACCCAGTTAGAGCCCTCTCCTGTATCCTTCAGTTGGGTATCTTCAGTGACCTGCCACTTTTAGAGACTAGTGCCAGGTCCTCAGTCTGTTTAGCTTAGACTTCCCAAATATTGCTTAAACTTGCCGAAACTTGCTAACTAACTCGCTAACTAGTTAGCTAATGAGGTGTTCCTTGGCCATGGATGTAACCTAAAGCTTGGCCACCAGTGTAAAGGGTAAGACAGTCAAATGGACATGTTATCAGTTGCAGCTAACGTCAGAATAGGCAAAAATATTGTTAATCCAGTCTGTGAGCTTGTTTTATTTCTTGCTAGCTAGAAAAACTTCCTTCCTCCAAACTTTTTAAATACTGAATATCTCTCTGTATATACGTTGCTATGTACACAGTTTGCACACTGCTTAGAATGCAGATAAATCAGAAAACTGGAGGGTTTGGTTGAGGGGTTTAGCACAATCAATCGTGTGAAGGGCATTCCCCAGCTACTGCATCAAAATAAATATATATAAATATAGCCAGAACTTGATGGCACAATAAATCTGACATTTTGTCAGCTATGATGTGCCAGTCTTAAAGTGCTTCTTTCATGCCAAGAACCCAGGTGTGCAACCTGTTACAGGCTACTGTTGTACTCCTACGACAACCGAACTCCCAATGCATTTTCCTCTGCGGCTTCACAAATTGTCAGCAGAAGAAAACAAAACATGTCTGTCTTGAAAAGCTTGTTTGTGTTTGCTTGTTGCAGCTTTTCAGTCAATGTGAATTCGGTCCCAATGCTGCCCCCCCCCAACCGATGCTTAGTGAAGAGTGACAAAGTCAAAACCAGATAAGACCTCCTCCTCAAGACGTGCTCCAGACAGGTGCAAGGTGGTTACATGGCAGCCAGAGATAGGAGGAGAGAGTGTTGCCATGGTGACGACCGTGCACTGACTGAATCTAGTGTGTTGATTTGTTGAAACACTGAATCCTTGAGATGTGTGTCAAACTCATTCAGTTAAGCAGCAGACGAGTCAAAGCTTGACTTCCAGCTAATTAACAGAATTTAAATTATCAATTGTATATTCAGAGAAGCTCTTAAACATCCTATTTTTACACATTATACGATACATTTTATATATTTATGCTATAAATATACGAGGCAAAGTAAAATCTAATGTGGGAAGCTGACTTAAATAAGTTTAAACCTCAAAAATAGCTTGGACCTTGAACTTTGAATCCTCCTTTACTGTCTTTAATCACATGACTCCTGTGAATGTATTCAGCAGCCAACAGCACACTTGAAAAGAATCTATAAATAGCAAGATTTACCATATGTCCTATTAGTTTTTCACCCAGAGCATGCCCTAAAGGATCTAAGCAGTTCTGAACTCACTCACATATATTACAAGTTTAGCTCCATCACTGATGGAGTAGCTGGGTACAATTACTTAGGTTGCATGAGGGGTGAATTAAAAAAATAATGGCAACAATCCACAAAGCCTAAAAATTCTCATTAGTCATTCTGCTGTGAGTCGTGGATGTAATTAAAAGTTCCTTCAGCTCTGTGTGAACCCGCACCTTGGGAACTGGAATGAAAAATTTGTTAACATTTCAATCCAAGCAGGGTTTTTTTTTTTGTCCTAGCAACCTAGGCCGTTACTGTCGAAACTCTCCATGCCTTCCAAAATATCCTGCAGTTACTGTGTTCCCTTGGGTGCAAAACCACTACGAGATTTTGTTAAGATATTGCTCCAATTAAACCATCTCATACAAATTTAGAAGATTGGAGCTCATAAACACACATTATCTTTTTTTTTTTTGCTTACTGCCAAGGTCTGCAGTGCAGTAAAACGTAACAATGCACAATAAAGCCAATTAACTTAGACTCAATGCTGGAGCGTGACTCTAAAAAAAAATAACAGAGGAGCGGGAACAAGTTGTGCAGTTACTGAACGGAAGATGCAGAAAGAATAATCAACAAGGCAGAAAATGAAAAAGAGAGTTGAGTATGTCAAGTAAATTTGAGGAGAGTGTACTTTTCCGTTTTTAAATGCATGGAGGATGCTGGATTATATAGAAATTGCAATGACGGTGCAGTTTTAATAAGACATCATCAAGACTTTTTTTGAAGAGCACAGAGAAAAAGTACTGTTATGTTGTGATTGTTGCACAGTCAGTAATATTAACATGATATTTGTGTTGAAAGCACTGATCTTCAAACAAGTGTTATCACCTAAACAGAAAAGATAAGTGTTTTCAACACACATTTCACTACAGTTTCTTCAGATCAGACGATGTGTGTTGTTCTGGACAGGAAATAAAGAAAATGCTAATTTATTAACCGCTTAAAAGAAAGAGTTAATGTTTGGCAACTAAACCAGCTTTGCTCCAAATTCAAATTGGGATGTAATAATGCATTAATGAGGGGGAAAAAAATACAAAAATCAAAAACTGAAATGTTTTAAGTTTTTATTAGTGAAATAATTACAATCAATAATCACCAGCTACGAGCTAAGACTTTGATATTGGCATCAATAGACTGTCAAATGATAGGTTACTTTGCATATGCAGTTTCAATTAAATTCAAGTCCAGCCTGCCAAATAAGACAATAAAGATCACCTGCATTCACTCAATATTTACCTTTCTCTGTACTGTTAGCTTTTCAAACATGTCCACTATGATAGTGTCAGTCTGAGTGTCAGCTTTGAGTGTCTGAGAAAGACTGGCCGTCATATTTATCTGTTTGTTAAGATTACATTTGAAACACTCAGCAGTTTTTATACATATCTTATGAGTGCTGTACACATTAGCTTTGACAGGTTAATGAAAGCTCACACTTTGAGGTTCTGTGACTCTTAAGAGATTTTTGGAATGAAAATGACAAGAAAATGACTGGGTTTGTAGTTACCTTGTCTATTTGCAGTCCCCTCTTCTCATTTCCCCGATCAAACACCTCGATAGATAAGCTGACTTTTAATAAAAATGGCTACAAGGAAAGAGAGAGACAGAATGAGGAAAAGGAGAGCATAAAAAATAAAAAAGTAGGGAGAGGGCAATGGAGCTTGAGGCTTATTAGTTCCACCAGTTCATATCCTCCCTCTAATACCTGCACTGTTGTATCCTTTGCATCTTAAAGAGGGCTGTTTGCTTTGGGCTAAAACTTGGGTATTACTTGATCATGCAGACAAAAAGCTCACACTCACACATTACATTACACAACTCTGCTCATATGTGTATGAGTGTGTGTTTGTCTTGCAGCAGGTGGTCTACGCGCCACCTTAGCAAGAGGAGAGAGAAAGAAAATTAAAGAAGAAAAGTCAGAAGTTTTAGGTTTTCTGTGTGTGTGTGTGCGCAAGTGTGTGTGTGTGTGCATCAGCTTGCACAAGCATAAAGAGATAGAACAGCGAGTGATGGAAAACGGGGCGCAAAAGCAAGAGAGAGGAACCGAAAAGAGACACAAAAAGACAGAGCGGGGGAGGTTGAGAGAGAGACCACTTGATAAAGTTTCCACCTTGAGTGTGGCTGGAATGACAATGACTCCATTATGGGAGGGGAGAGTGTGTCAAGGACACTGCCAGCACACAAGGGAGCTGGTACCAAACCTTCAGCAGGAAACTGGCAAAGACAAAAGGAAGGATGTAAGCAGGTGTTACATGAATGACAGATTCCAGAATAGATTTTTCTTTTCGTATGCATGACTTTTTCCATCTCATACCGCTGGCTTAGACATATTCTTAATTCACTTTTCCCCCTCATACATCCTGGTGTGGTGAGGGCATTGATTAAACATCAGTGCAGCTTATGGTGGAATCAGACCGACTTCCTCCCATGCATTGAAATGGAGCGCAGCTTTATGAATTAAATAAGAGGTGGCATGAAGGATGTATCAGGTGATGGCGTAAGTGTGAAGAGAGAGTGGGAGTGAGCAAGATCTGAATACATATGTCGAGGAAGGCTAATTAACATAGCAGATCAGCAAATCCTGCCGAGCTCCTCTGGAGGGATAACCTGATGCCAGGAGGAGAGAGCTCTACAAAAAAAAAAAAAAAAAAACTCAGTGTATGTACAATTTGTGCTTGTTTGTGCATACACAAACCTCGGCTGTATTAACATTCTGCCCTCGGTACTAAATGACCCAGCACATAATTACAAACTCTGAATTCCAGATGGCGAACAGAGGAAGCCTCTTTCAATTTTTTTCTTTCTCTTCAGTCGACAGGTAGTTGCTCAACTGATTAAAAAAAACAAAAAAAACATAATTTCACTTAAAAATATTTACATATATTTGTAGATAGAGAGACACAGTATCAGTAAGCAGAAAACTTAATGCTGTGTTAAAGAACATACATTTTAATTAGTTACTATAACTGAATACAAGTAATAAATAAAATTTAACATTTAGTCTAGCTAAAAGTAAGCTAATGGATAAATGGTTTAGTTAAATTGATGGGTTAACAGCTGAATTAGTCAGCACAGGGAAAGATAAACTCTTAAATTGCTGGCAGTAATTAGTTAACATTTAAAAGTTAGCTAAAAGTAATGGTTAAGATATTTAGCTAAAAGGAACAGATAAACTATCAATAGTCAGCTAATGGTTAATAGCTAGCTAAAAGTTATGGATAAATTGATAAAAGTTGGCCAAAAGTAATGGATACATGTTAGAAATGTCCAGCTCCTGCCACTCTAAATAGTACAAATGAAAATTTGACCAAATTAAATGTCTACTACAAAATAATTAATCGTTTTTTTATAGCATACAGCTTGAAATATATTTTAAAATTCAAATCAACACATTACAAGCAACACATGTTCATAAAGAGATTTCATCTAATAGAGATAAAATTGACAGAAAATGGTTAGAAACCAGTGCTTAAAAAATTGCCAACCTAAGTGAGGGAACAGCTGCAATGCAACTACGTTGTTGCCTTTTCAGCAAAAGCACACTTGATGGACAAGAGCAGCGTTTTACAACAGAAAGTCTACATCAGCGTAATGGTTTTGGCCTTTGAAGCGTTTAGTCACCCCTTACAATCGTGTTTCCAGTCAGAAAAAAAAATGCACATCGGCGCTAACCAGCCATCAATCTATCACCGGTTAGTAACGAAACAGAAATGTGCGCATCTGGATAAATAGGCAACATGCAGTGCTGGCAGATAAACCCTCATAAAGGCCATAAAACACAGCTCCAAAGCGCCGTGTACGTCTGAAAAAGAGCTAAAATAGAGGGCTAATAAAAGTGGATATCAAGGTGGTGAGGAAAGTGTTTATTTATGATAGGGTGTGAGTCCAAGAGGGATAAAAAAAAAAATGTGTGTGTGCAACAAGGAGGCAAGAGAAGTATGTGTGAAGGAGAAAGATGTCTGGGCATTCAGACGGTTATGTGGGAGTTGTCATTTTAGCATGACATCTGGGTCCTGTCTGGCACTTTCTCTTTCTCTCTTCCTCCCTTGTGTGTGTGGGTGTGTGTGTGTGTGTGTGTGTGTGTGTGTGTCTTTATACTATACACTTGATCTCTTTTTACACTTTGAACTTAGAGGAACCCAGATTTCTGTTTTCAGCTGCAGCTCACCTGCTCCACCCACGAATCCTCATCCCTAAATAGCAAAAGAGGTCATATGTGAGTATTTCTTAAAAAATAACCCATGTGACCTTAACAGAAAACACACATGTGGGTGTTTTTTGATATCCCACTGCTTTGGTGAGGATTCGGTTAAGATTTGGAAGCTGCGAATATTTCTTGGTTGGTTTCAAACAAACATTAAATATAGGTGATCCTGCCCTCTAGAAATAAGGAACAACAATTTTTGTCGACAAATATTCTTTTTTGTTTCAAAGTAACCGAAGCGTGATTTTATGAGTACGCTCACAGCACTGAGTAAAGTGAGAAAAAAATTGTGGTCTTGGTAAATAATTAATGAAGTTAACAATGATTTTAAGCATGAGACAGGGCTTTTTTTTATTGTACTGACATTTTAACTGAATCCACAGTTGTTCCCTAACCTTTACTGAAGTGTTTTTGTTGCCTAAACCACACCCTGCAGGTCTTACGGGACACAAACCTCTTTCTCTGGTGTCAGTGTCATGTTATTTGTGCTCCCACACCTCAGTAGTATACATACGTATGCATTTATACACAGTTTCTAGGAGACAAGGTTGCAGTAGGAGGTATAAAGCAAATGGGATGTGACCCCAGGTCTCCTGTGTTAATTAAAGTCATTAGCCCAATCACCTCATATATTTTGGGGTTTTATAGGCTATAATTTTATTACAGTACTTCCACTTTTGCTCTTGAGAGAGGACAATCAACATCTGCACAATTACAAGAGAGCCACATCATGGGAAATATAAACAAAACTGCTCCCAGCATTTAAACAAACAACCCGTGCTCGTGATTGTCTGACGAGGACAGTTTCGCTCTGCACCGCTCGTGCAAAATCTACCCATCTTATATTTCCTGCTTCATTTCCTCTCTCTTTCCCTTTCCCTTATCTTCATCTGACCGTCCACTTCTAATTACGAATAATAATCACCATGTGTGATCCATCTGTTGTTGGACAAACATCAAATGAGTGATATCTGCCAAATTCGTTTGGCGAGACATCACCTTCAGCTGAGAGGGTGAGCTAGAAGCTGAGAGTGTGTGCCGAGGCTGTCGCAGCAGATGCTTTCAGGCAGTCCAGCCGGCGTTCATCGTCCCCCCTCTCTCTCCTCATATTCCCATTCCAGCACATCTGCTGTGTCTGGTCGTCTTCCAGCCTCCTCCTTATATTCTGCCCTTTATCCTGCCCTCCCCTCTGTCCCGCCCTTGCCTTACTAAACCCATTAGCTGTGCTACACACACACACGCTGCTCTGTTATGTAAAGGCTGTGGTTTAAACGCTTTGTAGAGACCAGAGAGGGAGAGCCGGGGCAATAATGTGGTAGCCTCCCCAGAGCAACTATCCTCTGTGCCTAATAGGTTTATAAATAGTTACAATATTACTCCCTTGTTCATACATAAGTAACTTCTGCCGTGTAGTCAGCTGAAAACTATCTGCAGGACTTCTGATACAATCGTAGGGGGGAGGATGATTTTTCAAAACAATTGTTAATGGAAACCAATGAGATGTTGAGATGTTGAGATCATTTTCTGAAGGCATGAGCACAGAATTTCGCATCATTATCCAGACAAATTGAAGTGACTTCTGATAATCACACAGACGAAGACAATCAAGCTTGCTTATGTCTGTATCTAAGTGATACTGTCATGCATGTGCACAGTGTGTGTAGATAATAGCAGTTAAACTGGCCCAATGGCAATTAACAGTGGTTTGGAATATTATATTAACAAGATTAGCCTCTAAGAGCTATGTAATACTGTTTAACGTAATGGTTGGCTTGGTAAATTGGTATTTTACTTCAAAAATTAATTTTTGCTATATTTAATATTTCTTATTCCACAATTTACCTAATCTTTGTTTAAAAGCACATGTAGCGTCTGGTTGAGGAGCAGCTAATATAGCAATAGCTGACAGCTGCTAAATGCTAAAATACAGTGCAGCAGTTGCACCAAACTTACAAGTGTCATTTACTTTGACATCTGATACCAATACCAGTATCAAACATGCCTCTGATCTACCTTCTATATGCACTAATCTGACAATACATAGTTAAATTATTGGAAATGCAACCCTACCTAGCATGAATGGATGTTGGGTATTGCAGTCGGTGTTGGGGTTGAGTTCACGACCCAGGAAGGTTTTGATGTTTAACTCTCAAGAGGTTACTGCCACTGTGAACCATCTGTAGGCTGTTTGTGACTAAGTTTAATATTCAGTTTGCAGGATGTGGTGCTCAAACCCAGAATGTTGAGTTTGCCAATTAAAAAACTGTTTCACGGTTTCTGAGGTTAATAAACAATCTTTCAGGCTGCTTGTGGGGTTTCAAATATTTTTGCAGTGCTTTGAAAAAGCAACTAAAAGAGACTTGACATATTCAGCTAAGTGAACAACTTTTTTTTTTTTTTTTACTAAATTAATAATCATTTTCTTAAAAAGTCCCAAACTCAAGTGACTCAAACTCAAACTGTTTAGAAATTATTAATGAATGTTTTAATTCAGCGCCAGCATGAATACAGACAAGTTAATCACTTTCAGCCCTCCGTGTAGGTGTGTACAAGAAGCTGCCAACTTAACCAAGAACCTCATTAGTACAATCCATCATTTTTATTTATTTTTTTATTTATTTAATTTTTAATGGTCTTCCAAAAATCAATAATAAGCTGAAAAAAAAGGATGTTGGTGTAGTTTGTGTCGGTGTGCTTTGCATGTTTGTCACACTCATACCTGCCCCTATACTGCTAACGAGAACAAATGGACTTCGTACTGCTGCTAAGTGTGGTTAAGTGTGTTGTAAGAGCAAATCCTCAGTCACAGTCACGCAGCTAGCACCAGTGTTCAGGACCCAAAATGCATCTGCAGTCTCAAAACTCTGATAATGCTGCCTTTCGCTAACTCATTCCTTTTTCTTTCTTCTCTTTTGTTCATCTAACCCAGAAACCCCGACAAGGGCCTTCAGTTCCTGATCTCTCGGGGCTTCATCCCGGACACACCCATCGGCGTGGCCCACTTCCTGCTGCAGAGGAAGGGCCTGAGCCGACAGATGATTGGCGAGTTCCTCGGCAACAGCAAGAAGCCCTTCAACAGAGACGTCCTAGAGTGAGTGGCACGTTTTACTTCCTGAAAAACTGTTTTTTTAGGATTTACTGCTCCTCCAGGTGATTCTCAGGCATAATCCCTCCATTTTCTGGGGGATCAGGGGTCGGGGTCAGCCACAGGGGAAAATCTTCAGCTTTAGGAGCTGCAGTACTGCAGCTGCGAAGGTGCCACTACCTAAGCCAATCGTGGGCAAGTTTTATGAAATCTAAATATAAAATCTGAATCATAACTACAATATTCCCTTATGTCAGAGCTGTTGTTTTTGCAGACATTGACCTTTTATTATTTTTCTCATAGTAAACAAACTGAGAACAAGCTGATATTGAAGTGTCATGATCAAAGAAATAAGCTCTCATCTGACTCATCAAGTTGTAAATCTGGGTTGTCTCGCAAAAAAAAAAATCAACTTGAAAATACAACTTCTATTAGATAAAATACGGATATAAACATAAAATAAAATAGAATAAAATAAGACCTTTCTTGCACTTTGTTTCTCAGCTTTTTTTTTTAATCACACTAGTATCAAAATAACAGCTGTTGTTTTATTGGCATTGTTCAATCAGACATTCAGTAAGAAACAAAGAGCAAAATATCAGCAGAATAACGGTGTTTTCATTCGTATTTTTGCCTGCGGTTTTGACCACATCAATCTTTAAATTAAATTTAAACTAACAGTGTAGATCAAACAATATTCTGTACACTCAACTGTGCGGTATAAAGCAGTGATAAATTACAGTTCTGCGTATTATAACCAGTGTTTACTGCTTTGGGGAGGTTATTTTTTTCCAATAGAATAATAGAAAAAGTCAGTGTAATTGTCGTCTCCTCTCCTTTGCTTTTTTTTTTTTCCTAGGATGTTCGGACGTTGTTAACCTAATTGGCATTTTTTTGCTTTTAAACTACAGAGCTCTTTTCATCCTTTCTTCTCTACTTTTATTTCAACATTTCTTGACTTTAACTCATTAATTATCTCTTTTTTATTTCTATTACATTCTCTCATTCCCCAGTTACCTCTAAATTTGCATTTAAACCAGGGAAGTTAGTGCAAATTTTACTTTTATCCTTCCTTTTGTCCAAGTTATCAAACCAAGAACACACTTTTAGTCCCTATTAGGTCAGACATACACAACACAGCACTCTACCAAGTTGTTCACTGCAAGTCGCCCTCATTTAATATCCATATGATTCTTAAATAATGGCCAACATGGTTCTGAATACATTGTATTAACAAGATTATGCTTTTAAGGCTTCAAACTCCAAATCACAGTGCAGATATGGTCAGCACAGGTGAAAATAGGGGTTATAGAGAGGTGGGGTTTTTTTCCCCCTACTTTTCTACAAAGCATTCAAACAGCTGCACTTTGAGTGGAAGTGATGCTGAAGAGGAATATGATAGGAGAGTGCAAAGTGTGTGTGAGAGCACTTTTGATAAAGCGTAGCCACAGGAGAGCAGATGAGGGATTGCAGTGTAATGTGAAAATCACTCATTGTGATTTACTGAGCCTGAATGTGTGTGTGTGTGTGTTTTTGGGGTGTTTGTGTGCATAGGCTTGTTTTTTTTTATATATTAGTGGGATCCAAAAACAGGATGCCCATTACATTTGTTGGGACTGACAGCTCGGTGGAAGCCAAAAAGCTGAATCCCACAAGTTTAACTGGCTGTTTTAAGGGTTAGAATTACAGTTAGGGTGAAGAAAATGCATCGTATCCATAGATTATAATGTGTTTCATACAAGTGGACTTATATCTGAGTATGTCAATATCAAAACTGTACAAAGATTGGTGTGTACATACGTAGCAGAGGTGCCAAAAGTGCACTCATTCTTTACTCAATAAGCAGTGAAGATACTTGTATAAAGGATGACCTCAGTTAAAGTAGATGTACTGGTTCAACTTCTTTATTCAATATAAAGAGGAAAAGTATAAGCTTTATAATGTAATCAAAGTGTAAAAGTAAAAAGAAGCCAGCTGAAGGACATTTCAACCATTTTTGTGCAAAACTGATGGGATGTTTTATGACTATAATTCAACACTGTTACCTTTAACCGTTCTAACTTGAAATAAAATAAAAAAATCACATAGAAAATAGCGAACAATGACTTTTGAATGTCAGCAACAGACCACAAACATTGTGCTCTGTCATTGTCGGCAGTGTTGGCTGGTTTCTCTTTTTTCAGTGTCTCTTCTTCCTGTCTGTCATGCACATCATAATCACCAGACACCTCTTGAGTCTCTTTGTTGCTTGTTTCATCTCGATATATTTTTTTTTCCCCCTTTTATACTTTTTGTCACTTCAATTTACAGCAGGTTGGAATCAGTCCTAATGTGGAGAAAGCAGGCAATGATGCAACATAAAAATGATAATTCCCCCAAATGCTTTCACATTTTGGTTAGAAGCCTGTTTTAAAATTACAGGGGTATTAAGTACAGATATTTATGTCAAAGGATTGATAAAGAAATAAAATCCTGCTTGAATATTTTACTCTCTACCTTTGTTAAACGGGGTGTGGATGCATGTGTGTGTATATATTTTGTTTCTGTTGTTTTCTGCACTTCTGAATCTAAATCCCCTACTTTATAAAGCTAATTCTCTTTATTCTCTTCACACTCCCTCAAGCATAAACAACAATAGTTGAAATGTCTTAAGTCAATTAAGCCAAACTGTGGTTATAGATTTGGGTTCCGAGAAATTTGGCACCCTGAGGACTCATTTACCGATAATGTATGTACTTGTTAAGCAGGAAAAATGAGTTCTGCTTTCAGGCTGTCATCTACTCACTGGCTGTTCAAAAATATGGCTCCATCTGGCCTGCTGTTTCTCGTTATTTGCATTACAGGCGTGTGTGTGCATAAACATACACTTTAATGCAGGCAGATGTGTCCATTTCTCTGCCAGGTACTATATACGGACAAACAAAGTGTACGCATGTGTTTTCGACCATGTTTGTGTGTGATTTTACACTTGGGAGAGAGATGGAAGGGTAAGGAGAAAGGCTGATGTACTCTGGGCGAGAGAGCATCTCGTCTGACGTTACATAAACAAGGAGTGACAGCTGGGGAGGAAGGGAGAGAGGGGTTGTGGAGCGAGGAAGTGAGTCATGAAGAGGGCGATAAGAGAGGCTCTCCAGTCAGGAGAGTTGATCGAGAGGGGGATCAAGTCGGAGTCACCGTGTGCTAAAAGCTCTACCTTCGTAAGCATTGTGTCGGAGAAAGTCTCTAAATCCAATCACTGGTAGAAAATAACACAGTTGAACTTTGTAAGTCAGGGATACTCGGTTTGCTTTGCCCCTGGGGGCCACTTTAGCAGAATGACAGGATATCAGGGGCCGGTTAAAAAACAAACATTAATATAAATAAATGAATATAAAATGACTAAAAAATAGAGACTGACAACTCATCTTTCTTTAAAATTACTTATTTTCAAACAAACTGCTTCTCTTAGGGACTGAATGGCACTTTTTTAAAGTTCTTTTATTTTGTAATATCCATTTTTTAAGGTTCAGAATTATTCGTATTTCTGCCTGAATTTTGCTCCTTTTAAGCTAATAATGGTCGTCTCCTGCATACCTCACTGTCTTATCCCACTGCACTTTGCCTGGAGTCGCCATCTAACAAACATCAGCCTTCTCTCTGTCACGAACAGCCTAATTTATCCCATCGTACAAAACTGGCATGTCAGTCCCTCGACACAGTCCTAATTGGAATAAACAAACAAAAAGAATCCCAGGGCGATTAAAGTGTTTTTCATTTGGAAATAAAATTAAGTCAAAGGCAAAAGGTACTGCATCGTGAGCCAGCTTTGGACCAAATTTGGTCGGCAGGCAATAAGTTAAGTATTACAACTTTAAGTTATTACCGAAGTCCCAGTTGTGCTGTGATTATTAACCGCATTAGTTTTAATAATGGTTGCTAGATGTACCTTTCCTCACCGCCAGTATGAACTGCTATACTGGGACCAGCTCCAGTTCTCCACAACCCTGCACAGCATAATTAACAGATAGTTATATAAGGGAATGTACTATTAGTACAATACTAAATGCTGCTTCTCCTGACTGTCATAGTGATTGTGGTTCCTGTCAAAGTAAAAGACAAAGTGGTAGTTAAGTCATTTTAAACTATAATAACTATTATAATTATTGCAGTAGTGGTTCCCTGAGCATTGACAGCCACAGAATTACACTGAAATAAGGTCAAAGCTGAAATGTGAACTTGGTAACTGTAGTAATAGTGCAGTAAGTAGAGGTACATATCAGAAACAGCTTTAATGGTGATTGAAACAGTAGTAGTATTTGCATACATAGACCGAGTATTAGTTTTAGCGTTAATTGCAATAGTAGTAGTGTACTATGGCTTCAAAAGTAGTAATTAGAAAAAAGTAGAAGGGCTACTTATTGTACTTGTGACAGTGTTTATATACTCTGAATCTGCTGAGCAGTACAACTGGTTGAAATAATTGCAACTGCAGTAATATTAATCAAACACATAGGAGAAGTAGTAGCTACTGCTTCGGTTGTAGTATTAGTAGTAGTAAAAGTAGTGGTATAGCTGTGGCAGTAATGGTAGAAGTAGTTGTTGGCCAATGTTGTACTTTCTCTCAGTGATTGGAGTATTAACAACCAGAAGTAGTAGCTGTACTGGTGGTAGTACGGTAGTATAGTAGTAGTGACTGCAGTAGTAATGTACACAGGTACAGTAATAGTCATGGCAGTAATGGTGGATGTAGTGACATGTGAGTAGTAGTAGTGGTGGATATATGAGATGTACTAATATTAGCTTCATCAGAGCAGAAGTACAGGTTTAGTTCTT
>JAPZDV010000015.1:11816608-11847904 GCA_029814665.1 Acanthurus lineatus
ATCAAACACATAGGAGAAGAAGTAGCAACTGCTTCGGTTGTAGTATTAGTTGTAGTAAAAGTAGTAGTATAGCTGTGGCAGTAATGGTAGAAGTACTTGTAGGCCAATGTTGTACTTTCTCTCAGTGATTTGAGTACTAACAACCAGAAGTAGTAGCTGTAGTGGTGGTAGTAGTATAGTAGTAGTGACTGCAGTAGTAATGTACACAGGTACAGTAGTAGTCATGGCAGTAATGGTCGATGTAGTGACGTGAGTAGTAGTAGTGGTGGATATATGAGATGTACTAATATTAGTTTCATCAGAGCAGGAGTACAGGTTTAGTTCTTATAATGTACTGAAAAGATTCACTGTACTGTGTTCAGGTTTTGGATGTGGTACATCGTGGTACTGGAGCATCAGGCAGTACTGTAGACTCAGCTTTCTGACTCCTTTCTGCTGGAGCAGCACGTGTCACAGTCAAGTACTCACCTCATTAACTCGCTTTGTTCACAGTAATCCATCTTCATGTAGGGTGTGTGTACGTGCATGTAACCCAGTGTTTCCCGTAGTACAACAACAACAGAAAGATCTGAAGCAGAAGGTGATGGCTTGACACCATTACTAACAGTATTCTTCAAGGACTGACATCAATAGCATCATCTTTTCTTTTCAACGGGCTCCTCACAACCATCAATAGGCAATTAAAGATTAAGTTTATCTTAAACTTGCGTGGACAGTTTTGGAACAAACCGCATGAAAGTCTATCCAAAGGTGAAAGAATATCTATAATTTCATAGTTCGATTATCATTTCCACTTTGTAACTAGACAGAACGTTTCACATCAAAGCGAGGAAAAAAACTTTAAAACCTCCCAACTTGTTTTCAAAGTCACCTTTCACTTCAAAACCTCATTTCACCTCCAAATCGCCCACGTCGTACTTATCCCCCCTTGAACTCATTGGACAGGATATTTTGCTTTTTTAATTAAAGTCATTAAGCCGGGGTTGTCAGGTAATAGGAGGATTTTCTGCTCGGGGGGATTGTATGCGTGTATTGTGCGTGTCTGTGTGAGTCTCTTGGCTCGGAGAAGATAGCCGGGCCCGGTCTTATCCTTGGTGTCCGTGCGTGGCTAATACCTGCAGTAGGCAGAGTGGTGCTGTGAGCGGAAAGCACATGAGTTTTATCTTAAATGTACATCTACAGATCCATCTATGCTATCAGATAACTGGCATGATGTTGATATACTGCAAGAAATTTTGCAATTTTAATGTATTTTCATATTTTCTGTCTTTTTTTCCAATGCTGTCCCTCTTTTTAATCGCTCATCCCTTCCGATATGTTCCGGCACAGTTGTGTGGTGGACGAGATGGACTTCTCAGGCATGGAGCTGGATGAAGCACTGAGGAAGTTTCAGGCCCACATTCGTGTCCAGGGAGAAGCCCAGAAAGTGGAACGTCTTATCGAGGCCTTCAGGTGATGAAAACCTGCTCCTGTGCGAGTTTGAGGTTGTCTTGCAAGATTATGACTGATGGAGATGTTTGGACACTATTATGTCCTTCCAGATTTTAAAACCGAACTTCGTTAATCAGTAGATGCCAAGCACCAAAACCACTGCTTTGAAAACATTTACATATTATAATCTGTCTTCCAACAGCCATAAACTACAAATACTTAAGCGGGTGTTTTTTTTATGGACGTTTTTGAAGTTATGTAATGTAATCTCAAAATTAACTCCTTTTCCTTTTTTAACAAGCTAGCTTGTTAGCTTACCTTGCTACAGTTCATTTAATTGGCTAGCAACTGTTAATTAATGTTAGTCTGCTATAAATGAGAAACTGATTTTGGTCTTCTTCTGAAAACAAGGACACATTTTAAAGATTCAGAAGTATTTTGAGAGGTATGAGTCATCGTATGAGCCATGCCAACAAGCTTAGCAGTCCACAGGTCAGGCTGCTGGTCAGCTGCCAGTGAGCAGACACGCAAAAACCAGAGATTTGACCACATATGACAAAATGTAACGATATTCAGAAAAGTTGTTTTGCAGAGACACAGTTTCTTTTGAAGGATTTGGATATGAATATTTTATCATCTTGTAGCTTCTGCAATATATCCCTCATTTGTCTGGTGTCACTCCTCCTCTTCTCCAATGTAACTCTGAGTGAGTTGATATTTGAGTGGGTTGTAAAAAAGAAAATGAAATACTGTCACTCAAGAACTACCTTTGGGCAAAACTTGGGACATGCAGTGCCTTAAAATGCAATGCAAAGGTTTTTTTTTGATTATGATATATGCCTACTAGTTTTTAAGGTGTGTTTCTGTTTTTTGAGGGAGTTTTTTTTGCAGGAGTTTCATTTAGCTTTGTTAAAATGTACAAAGATAACATGCAAATAAGCAACGTTCAAGTTAGACAAAAGCTAATTAAACAAAATCAGCAACCATGCACTCAAAAAAAAACATTTGAATACATAAAATCCACTATTTCTGAGCAGAATTCATGGACTGTCAAGCTATGTGAGCATAAATATGCATGAGTCCTGATAACACACACATGATCTCAGCAGTCAAAGCACTCTGCCACACATGCACACTTTATCCTACTCTTTTTGCTCAGCTACAATAAAATGTTGACAAAGCCGACCCCCATCTGAATAGCCGGGGCAGCATGTAATTTCTGACCACAATTTGCGACAGAGAGACAATTTGCAGTGCAGCTGTGGCTCAGTGTGTTAATGCTAACTGTTTGTCGTAGCCTCTCTGGAGAAACAGCCACCTGTCACAGCTGTCAAGGTGCCCAATGAGGAGGAAAAACGGCGGCATTGTCATAGTCAGTGGGCAGTGAGGTTGGCACTGGTAATGTTTGGACATCAGGCTGGCTCTGCGTGTTATCAGAAGCAAGAGAGAGTGGGGAGAGAGAGTGAGAGAGGACGGATGGAGGAGGGGGGTGAGGAGACACGAACTGGGAAAAGCAAGAAAGGAAGGGGAGAAAGGAGAGAGGGAGGAAGGTTTATAAATAACCAGCGTTGCGTAACCGCCACTGCCTCTCTGTGACTGCCTCCACTGCTCCTGGGCTTTGATATGCCTCCAAACACACACACGCACACGCACACGCATACACACACACACAGAAAGAGAGAAAACTCCGAAGTAAGTGAAGGGATTTGAAGCAGCAGTGAAAAAAAAAAAAAAAATGAAGGGAACAGTGAAAAGCAGCCAGCAGCCTCAGTATCTGCTGCGTCAGTCTGCTAATGACTGAGCAAATATGAGCCAGCTCCCAATGCTGCACATTTATATATTTTCTGCATTACTGTGTGATATCCACACATCTTTATTTACTCACCCCGCAGTCACGTACAATTCCTACATTTTCTATTACGGTTATTACCGATAAAGATCATGCAACTTGTATAATCTTGCACCAGAATCCATCCTCACAGAGCACATAATGACTGCTGGATTACACCATGTTTAGCGAGCTGTAACAAAAGCAAAATTGGTTTGGAAGAGAGCAGCAAATGCCAAATTTGAAGACTGCCAAATTCATTTCAGTGAGCACCACCATGTGTCATTTTTACCCTCTCATCTTTGTTTCTTTCTGTGCAGAGTAAGAGCACACTTAGATAAAAAGCAGCATAAATTGGGGTTTTTCACTGCATGGTGCTACAGTATATTAGGGTTTACTGACAAGGGCATAATTACCAGTTGCCGCCGAGTCACGGTTTTCAGACACTGAGATGTGAACAAGCATCTGGGTGCACTGTGAAGCCCTGTGATTATCGTGCTAAAACAAATACTGTATGATGACAAACACAAATAGAAGCACTGCTGCTTAAGTGGGGGTGGAGGGGGTGAAATCTGAGGCTCTTCACCGGAAAAAAAAAAAAACCCAACAAGAATGCTATTTTCTGCATGTATATTAAATCCAGCAAACAATTAAGTGTCATGCTGTTAATACTTTAAAAAGAAGCCGCGTTGCTTGCTGCGTTATAATGCACTAACCTGCTAATAAGCTCTTTTTTCTTTTAATAGATCCAATTTAAACTTCTGCACAATTTCCGATGTTTAAGAATGTTTAAAAACTTAATAAAGTTTTATTGCAGCTACATTGTATTGGATTGTTAATTAGCTCTAGCTGCTTTTTTAAGGGGAATTATCTGTGAATAAAATTTTTTTTTAGCTCTAAAGTGCATAGCAGTTGGTTGACATTTTTTCAGCTCTGTGTAGCATCTGCAGTGCTTCTCTCAAAGTACATACAGTCTGAACAACCTCCACAAAGAGCAAAGGGCAGCTTGCACCTTAAAAGGCAAAATCTGGGGCAAAAAAGTTCAAAATCATTACTGCTTGTAAAGCTTAAATTTAACCAATAGAAATCTTTAAAGGATAAGCAGTTTTGGAAAGCATATTAAAGCTGAATGTGTGTGTGTGTGTGTGTGTGTGTGTGTGTGTGTTACAAGGTATGTACCTGCTTTATGAATATCAATGTGTGTGTCTTTACAATCCTGCTGAGACATTAGTTTCCAATCATGCGGCTCACTGGCTTTGCAAAACGGTTCTACAGCACCAATGTGGAAATGATGACTGATTAAAGTAACGATTACTGTATACACTTCATCACTGTGCCCACAGGGTGCATACACACACACACACGTACGCACACACACCTTCTTATTTTCCTTTTACCTTGTATATTGATGTCTATGATTGCTCATTTACTGTAGATGTTGCACTCTTGTTTTATTTATCCTCTAACCAGGAAGTATCTATGCACCTCATGGAGACAGGAAACAAGTTCTGTCTCTCCTTTGGGCACGACTTCCTTTTACACACACACACACACACAAACAAATACATATGTAAACAACCAAAAGTAGGTGTCTACAAATCTTATGATTCATGGTTTCCAAAACCACACAGCACAGCACAGAGGCATTTCCATTCTCCAACTCTTCTATTCTTGGGTATTTTTTGGGAACTACATCAAACTGAGCCCGGTCTCTGTCGCGTTCTCTTTGCAGAAAGGTGCTGGGGTAAGGGATTTCATATTTCAAACTTCATATTTCTTCTCCCCGGCACAATATCAGCCCCACATAAATCCAGCAACAAGACCCATAAATGTTGAAGAGTGTTTAAATATGGCTAAGGGCTCGGTGGACTCACCCAAGTTACAGTCAAAAAAACAGACACATGCATCCACACACCCTGCGTTTGTCAACGTGATGCATGGTACTCGTGACCGAGCAATCCGGTGGGACAAATGTGTTTACACAGAGAGACACGGTCTCAGCAGAGCACCCTATATGAGGTTCATTGTTGCTGAGGGGAAGCTAACAGCGTCAGATGAAGCCACAAGCTAAATTAAAGTCATAACTCTTGGTGCAACACTCATGCTCAGCTTGTGTCAAACCATTTACGAGCACAGAGTGTGTTGAAAAATTCCTGTAATGTATAAGGATGTGTTTTTGTCCCATCTGTTACCCTTTCAATACTTTTTTCCTCATAATCTTCAGCTCATTCCTGTTTCTGCCATCTTTGCTGCCCTCTCTCACATACTTTTTGTTATTCCTTTCACCATTTTTCTCTGATTTTAACATAATTCTTTCTTCTTCTTCTTCTCCTTCACTTCGACAGTCAGCGCTACTGCATGTGTAACCCCGACGTGGTGCAGCAGTTTCACAACCCAGACACCATCTTCATCCTGGCCTTCGCCATCATTCTGCTCAACACCGACATGTACAGTCCCAACATCAAACCCGACCGCAAGATGTTGTTGGAGGACTTCATACGCAATCTGAGAGGTAAGTGACACCATGTCATCGCTGCTTCAAGAGGTACAAGCACATGAAGGGAGTGAAAGTGACATTAATGATTTGACATGATTGGCTCAAGTTGTGTAGGCTTGTTTTTGGGTGCGTGTATTTGCATGTGTGTCATCTGAGGAGTTTTTTTTTCGGAGTTTGAGCTTTTTGACTTGCTCTTTTAGTGAAATGTGGAGTTTGTATGGCAAAGTTTGACCAAATGGTGCGTCTCCTCACCAGCTCCAAGGTTGCTTTTTTTGTAGCCAGCCTCAACCTCTAAACTCCTAGGGCAAGAAAAAAGAACGTCAAGTACAAGTATCAGTAGTCTGGCTCACAGGAAGTAAGGAGAGGTATTAGCCTTCTGTTGCCTGAATATTTCAGTGTGCATTCTAGGTATGTGAAGCAGCAACAAACACCACCACTGAGCTAGAACGCTACACTCTAAAAATGCTAAGTGTTGACAAAAATTTGGTTCATTGCAACAAAGAAGGCCTGCTTGTTTTTTTTGTGCTGGTTTTTAGCCATTTAAATGCCAGGGACTGCCTCCCTGAATGCAAATATTCCACCAAAAACAAGTTCCCCCTGGCACTATTTTGCAAGGGCATGGACAATGCATCCTGGGCTTCACACTGCCCAAGGCAACTGTGACTAGTTTAAAGAAATACAAACAAAAACTGGTTCAGTCTGACTTTTCTCAACCAAGAGTGGAGATTGGTTAGAAGAGTAGTTGGGCTATGCAACACTACAGTTTCTGAAACATGTTTGTGACACCTGATGCATAACCAGATGATCATTAAAAGCAGTATATGTAGTCCTGTGGGGGAGATGAATACCTGAACTGATAATCAGTCTAGTTGTAAGGAAAAATTAAAAAACTCTCAAGCCGGAAGAAGAGTCAGCTTCATTAGATGCTTAAAGATGTCACCCAATATGCTAATATGCCTGATTGTACAAAGGTGCTGTTCCAGAAATTAAAAATAAATATTGTTACTATTTTCTGGCATTTTTTTACTACATTGTTGACAAGAAAATACACGATAGTAGATCAGTAATACAGATGAGAATTTGAGCAAGGCAACGGAGCACACAGATGAATCACTGAAAGTGAGTCAGTGTCCAACAGTGCTTGGATCTGTATAATCAAACCACCCTGCATAAATTTAGGTGATGAAAACAAGGTTAAATTTCCATCCCCGCCCGTCGCGCTTTATGCATTTCACAACTCAAAGCGACACCTACAGAAAGCACCTGTAATTCTTGTCTCCCGTATGCAGACAGATGCTCATTTACTGAGTGTTGCAGGAGAGAAGTGAGGTTGGAGGGGGGGGTTAGTTATACCCTCCCTCTGCAGAATCAATCAGCGAAGACTGAGGTCGATGCACAACAACTTTAATAGATTCATCTAGACTGTTCCCCACAATTAGATTATGTTGTAAAATCAATTTCTGCATCTTATGCAAATTAAAATATGCCATCCTCTCTTGGCCTCTCTATTTGTCTTCTGCTCCGTTTACTGTTTTCTGTCTCTCTATCCATTCTCATATTTTGTGCCAAAATATTATTTGTCGGTTTATTCGTCTGTCTTTCCTTGTTTATATTCTTCTTGTTTCTCTCTCCTCTTTTCCTCCTCGGTCATGTCTTTCTCTCCCTCTCACACACTGACAGAAGAATAGCTCACCCAAATAATTGGCTGAGGTGAAATGCAATTATGCACCAGAAAACCAATAGTAATGAAGAAGCAAAGAACATTCATTATCTCAGTTTAAACAAACTGTCAGCGTCAAAGCCGTTTCACAACGTCATATAAACCGGCTTCCACCATAAATTAATCCGGTCCAATCCCAGCTTATTGGAAAATGAAAAACTGTTTCGTGTCAGCCACAAGGTGCTTTGTTTTCGGAGGGCTGATCTCATGTTTAAACAGGACATTTGTGTGTCAGCGCTTGTGCTAATTAGCATTAAACGCAAAGTGCGGTTAATGCAAAAACCAGAGTGTATTAGACAAATGAAATGCTTGACCTGATGAAGGAAAGATGGATTAAAGTTTCTGTAATCAATTGAGAGAGAAACATGAATGTGTTCAAATTTTCTGGCAATTTATCAAATACTTTGCGTTTTCTCATCAACTTCATGATGAAGGATCATCACAAGCATGTAGGATTTATCATCTGGGGGCCATGAATGCCTGTGAAAACAAATGTGCCAATCCATCCAGTAAATGCTGAGATATTTAACAGGATATGTGCAAAGACACGAGAATTTAACTTTGTGGCACCATAAATGTTCGTACGAAATGTCATGTCAATTCCTGTCATAGTCTCAGTCTAAATCAAGGTGAACTAATCGGCTATTATAGCCGTTTAAAAAGCCACGCAGCTAAAAGCGGTGAGGTCATGAGGAGTTTAAAGGAAAGCAGGAGAGCTGACAGAAAGAGACAAACATTCAGCAAAAAACCATCTAACTTATTAATCTGACACTTTGCACACATTTCCCCCTGGACATCTCTCCTCTCCCTCGGACTCCATAATGTGCAGCGATGTCTCAGCGGTGTCCCAGGGTGCCTCACTGTCAACGCCATCACTTGTGGCAGCTTCATTTTCTCCAAACACAACTCGCCCCATTGGAAACTCAATGTGCCACACAGCGGTACAGCTGTGCGAATATAACAGGGAGCATCTCGAGGGCAACCTTTCAGCCTAATGACATGCGGCTCTACCTGCGTCGCACTGCCGCGGCCTTCAACTGAAATGCGTTCCAGACGGAAAATCTTCCAGGAGTGAGGCGGGCTGTTAACCTTTCACTCGCCAATTAACCTCCTCACACATTACCTCCTGTCATTATTTAAAGGAGACAGTAAAAGACAGAAAGTGAAAGAAGGACATATGAGGAAACTTAGAGGAAGAGCTCCGTTTTTGCTCTGAATATTGAATTTTTTTTTTTCTTCCAGTCTTTGCATATTTAACAAGGAAAAACAAATTTGTTGCAGTAGAATATGCATAAAGCCATGTCTTGGATATTTTTGCATGAATTTGAGACAGAATAGATAAACTCCCGTCTCCTGTCGTCCAAGTTTACCACTGTTGGAAGAGCACTCGTTCCAAATTACCTCTGATTGGCAGAAATGTCTGCTTAAATTAAAAGCAACTTTCCTCTGATGTTGTGAATGTGTATACTTGTGTGTAATCAGTCTCTTTTCCTTGTAGGTGTGGACGACGGAGCGGACATCCCCAGAGACATGGTTGTGGGAATCTACGAGAGGATACAACAGAGGGAGTTGCGCTCCAACGAAGACCACGTCACCTACGTCTCCAAAGTTGAGCAGTCCATCGTAGGCATGAAAACTGTAAGGACACACAGACGCACACACTCACACTTTTGTTGTGTGGTTGATTTTTTGCATTGTTACCTGAACTACATTGACCTTAAATCTGTTTAAGTTGATTTTTTTTGACCACTTGAACAATGTAATAAGTTATGGTAGCAAACAGTTGCTTATTCCAACATCCAGCAGACAAAAGCAACATAATGATTCATTTTGAGTTGTGTTTGTAGCCAAACAATGAAAATAAATCCAATAGTCAGTCTTGTAGCGCTAATTTTGGTCTCAACCAACTCTGATGGAACTTGGTGGCTTTTTTATAGCTACATTCTCATATATGTTCACAAAATAGTGTCTCATTATGCTGTTTGGTGTTAGGCAGAGGGTGTTCATGTTTTCCAAAATTTCCTTTTTCTGCTGAAAACTGCCACCAATTGTAACTAGAAAGGAGACAGTAATCAAAAGCAAAGAGTTGTGAGCTGTAAACCAAAATAGTGAGCTAACAGGTACTTACAAGCATAATCTGGGGAAAACCTTCAATTGGATCGTCACTAAAAGTGACATCTTTTTTATTATTACATAATTTCAGCTGTTACTATTAAGAGCAATGACACCTATTCGGTATTTTTATGTTACCACAGACTCTCTTGCCTTTTCGGAATAGTAGAAGGGCATAATCAATCACACAAACATGTGAATGTGATTACAGACTCACACTCTCACACACAAGCTCATTGCTACCTCGCTGCCAAGTCACTCACTCATTATTCAAGGCCTTATCACTATCACCTAGCCTCGGTAGCGTTAGCGGAGCACATTTATTAGCTATTAAATGTCTCATCAGCAGCACGATCATTATCTCGGGTCATTACTCCAGCTGGTAAGTCATTAACTACTGCTATCATCAGAGTTTTTTTTTTTAACTGTTTAAGGATGAGGCTTGCTCGATGCACAGAAGCAAGTTTAATGTAAGGTTTTGATCCCGACGCTGACATTTCTTAAGTAAAGAGTCAGCTTCAGAGTTAAAAAATGCTCACATAGTTACTCATTTATGTTGTTTTTATTCACTGTGTCAATAATCCTTGGGAAAGTTTCATGTGTGTAGGGCATTAAAAGGCTGAGATAGACAGAAGCAGACATATTTAGCTTTATTATTGACTGATAACACTGATTCATGTGGGAACGTGCTGTGTGTTCCCGCTCACAGAAACACCCAAAGGCGTTTGAAGCCTTTTTTTCGCTTCAATAGTTCAGAGAATTCAGTCTGACTCCTATTGGTGCACCGGGGCCTTTCAATCCTTTATTCATGAAACATAGATAAAGGTAGATTTTTTTCTCAGACTGTGGAATTTTCATCCAACGATTTTAATTTCAAGTAAAGGAAGAAAAAATATTATTGTTAATGTTTATAGGATGTGGTTAAATTAGAACAGAAAATGAAGGTCAAAATAGCTATGGCTAATGGCGTTCCCAGCATCAAAGGCGCTTGGTTTTTGTGCCAAACAGCAAATGCAAGCATCCTAGCATGCTAAACGCAGATGGTGAACACCATAAACATTATACCTGCTTAGCATCAGCGTGTTAGCTTTGTAAACTATAACATAAAAGTCTTCTTGAATGAACTTATACTGTCTTTGTACTGACTAGCGTTCAAATATTTTATACGATAAATGTACTTAAATTAGTTTTCTTTTTTGAAGGAACGCTGTGTAACTTTTGTATAGAGGTATTTGATAGCTGAGGACAGTCTGAACCACTATAATTTATTGTTGGGTCTCATTCTCAGGTCGTCTATGTTTGACAGCCTGGTGATGAGACTCAGCTATCTTTCCTCTAAGGTTACACACTGTTGCTTTAATTTCTGTTGTTTCCTGCTAACTTTTAAAATGACATTGGAACTCTGACATTGAGAGGAGTGTCGCTGCTGTCTTTTTCTTTTTTTTTTATGGCTCGTGCCTTTAAGTGTCTCAGTGATGGATGAATAGCCATAGGATGGCAGAAGGAGTGTTGTCATAGCCAAAACAATGATGGATTGTTTTGACAGGAAGTGACTATTTCCGTCCCATGGGCGCCGTCTGCCATAAAAAGAAAGCCTTAGATAAAGTTTCTTCCTTTGAAATACTACCACAGAAGATATCAGAGTCCCTGGATTGTGGATTTATCTATTTCTAATTTATTTTGCTAAGAGGGAGTAGCCCATGTGAGATTGTATTTAGTAAATGCGGTTTCTTCGTATGGGAGTTTGCTTGGTGCAAATATGCAATGACTCTTTTTGAATGTGATGAACTAGCACTGCATCCAACTGTTTTCCTCCTTAAACACTTAAATTGTTTTAAATATTTCATACAACTTGTGTAGAGTCTGTGTTTTGTCGGCACACATTTGTTTGACTAAACTCTTTTCTGTTGTGCTGCTTCTGCATAATCCCGACAGGATAGGATTGCATGCAAGGGGCATTTCAAGCTAATGATGTCTTTGCATGTTTCTGACATTAGTGTAATGAGAAAGCAGGCTGGTTGTGGCCAGCTGGGCAGGAGTCTGCACCCTGCAGTGACTAGAGATGAGAGAAGTTACAGAAGCTCGGCGGGCCACCACATTGCTAATAATCCACAGGGAGCAGAGGGAATATAAATTGAAAATGCACAAATAGAAAACCTCACAGAGGCTATAAATGTTTGTATTTTATCATGAAGCGGAGATCAAGTCCACATCGACTTACTCAACAGTCTCATTGCTGCTGTTCGGATTGCGATGCTCTAAAAAAGCTGGACAAGTCAGACAGGCAAGAGTGTGAAGGGGCGAGAACATGATTAGATCAGTCTCCGAAGGCATGGGACATTTTTGTGGTGTAATCTGCTTAAACGGGGAAAAGCACTTAAGTCCAAGAGGAGAAGGCAGGCCTCAAGGGACAAAACAAAACTTTAGACCTCCCGGTGTAGCGTTATCACCTTCGCTAATCCGATTTGGTCTAATGTCAGAGCTAATAAGTAGACAGCAATCACCTGAATCTGCAGCTCCCCTCAGCTTTACGGAGCTTTATATGGGGTTTCACATCACCGTATCCAATGTTGCCTTCAACTTTATTGTTTCGGTTCACTCCGACACTCTCTCCACTCTCATGGTGCAGTTTATGGCCACAGTAGGTGGCTGTTTTCAGCGAAAAAAGTCTGGTACATCACATCTCTTACTGTTGAGAATCTGTCAGTGAGCTCGTATTAATCTATGATTAGAAAACACTCATTTGAAGGCAGAAAATCTACTAATCTAGTTGATAAAAGGGAGTGAAAAGAGCAATCTCAAACCTCAGTGCAGCTAAATAAAGAATCTGAAAATGCAAACCATCCTTTTTAGCCCATATTCCCCTCAGAGCGACACAGTTAACATCTGGATAACCTTGACAGAAAATGCAGTTTTATCTGCCGCTTTAATTACAGTTTAATATCTCCTCTAAGACTCTCAGGTTCGTCTTCATGTGTAATTTGTCTCAATGTGCAATGTTTAATGGTCGCCCTGTTTCTCTTTTTGTGGTCTTTGGAATAAATTTAAAGCCTCTGAGTAACTGAATCTCCATCGACCTTGTTTTCTTTTATTTGTGTGCAGGTTCTTTCCGTCCCTCACAGAAGACTGGTGTGCTGTAGTCGACTTTTTGAGGTGACAGATGTGAATAAGGCCCAAAAACAGGCAGCACACCAGAGAGAAGTCTTCCTATTTAATGATCTCATTGTTGTAAGTACAGAGTAAAAAATGCTAACCATAACGAGAGATTCAGTGTAATAAATCACATCCATCGCAATGTTAACATGTGTTCACTTTCTTTAAACCTATGCCGAAATTGTTGTTTATGCTGCACACGTTCGAAGCTTTAAAGCTGCTTATTTTGTTGTGACAGCTGCAATGCACCATCACCTACTTCCACTGTAAGCTCCCCTCTCTTCTTTTATGTTTCATAACTCCGGACTCTCCGGCCGTTTCTTTTAATAATAGATAGTGGCAAACGCAGTGTTGCACTCATAAGCAAAGATCTGTCCCCTACAGAGCAGCTTTAAGGGACAGTAATAAAGCTGTGTTTCCTCAGGGTCAGCACGAAGTTGGTCTTTTGGTTCAAAGTCGTGCAGATTTAAGAAATATCAAAAGTTTAATGTTAGGCACAATTAATGTGCTCATTAGGAGCCACATGAGGGTCATCATCCAAAGTGTTTAACTACCCTCATAATTATGGCAAATGTTGATCTCATTCCAACAAAATGCAGCAAAAAAAAAAAAGAAAGGAGCACGACTGTTCCCTCCCTTCCCTTTTTCGACTCTAACATAAAAGTAATTGGTTGCTGCAGGAAAAAAAGAGGTTATAAGGCCATTTTTGAAGAAAAAGGCGAAAGTTTTCCTCCAACATCACAGTGGAATTCTTGTCATTTGGCACTAAAAGATTGCGGTCCGATAGATTCCAGCGAGACGCTTCCTCCTGACAGCTTTGAAAGCAGGGCAGAAATTGTCTTTGAAAAATTTTAGTGCGAAATTAAAGTGATGGGAACTTCTCTTTGAATTCGGCCCTTGTTCTAGCAGCCCGAACATGTCAAGAAGTGTTTAAAGTGCCACTGTGATGTATTGGTTTAATACGGCTCGCCTGGTAAATTATTGCCCATAGTCGTGCTGCAAAAACAGATTCGGCTCATCTTTCTTCCATCTGGAAGGTCATTCGATGAAAAAGCACAATATCTCTAACACATCCTGATATAAACATACAAAGGTGTTGGTTTTCATACAAATTAGAGCAGTAGCACACAGTTTGAAACACTTTTAAAAGAATGAAAAGCCATTAATATTTACTATCAAATTGTTCTTTCGGAGCCTCTCTGAGGTCGCCCTGTGATATGGAAATCTCAGTGACAATCAAAAAGATCTCAGAAGAGCTCAGAACACTGAGCAAAATCATTTAATGGGCTCTCCTGTCATTCAAAATTGTTGCTGTAACTCTGATTTTCTCTTGTTTAACTGCAGATCTTGAAGCTTTGTCCAAAGAAAAAGAGTTCTGCAGCCTACACTTTCTGCAAAGCCATGGGCCTACTCGGCATGCAGTTTCATCTGTTTGAAAATGAATGTAAGTCACAGAATGAAAACAAAGCTTTAGGAAACAGGGATTGTTCTTTCAAGTTGTAGTCATGGCTGTATTTAAAATATATTTAATATTAAACTTACTTTGTCTTATTATCAGGAGCCCGACTTTGTTTTTACACACATTGTGGCAGAAATTAAAGATCCAGCGATGGTTTTTCCAATAAACTACTGATAGTAGTTTCAGACTAATGGTGCTTTTGCGCTTTTTTTTCCTCTCCAGCTCGAATTGCAGTAAAAATTTGAAATTGAAATAATGAGTTTTTCGACCAGGATTCCTGAAGCATAAACTGCAGTTAACTGTTTCACACTTAATTTTCTTCATAGCAGAACTCTGCTGCTGTGTGTTTAGCTCCATTACGGAAACACACTGCAGCACTCTGCTGCTCGCCAGATGCTAACAGCTAACAGCTGTTGCATTTAAACTGAATGTCGATAGAGTGTTTCACATGTTTTGCATCATCTCAGCAGCCTTTATAAAAACCACCATTAAACTACTTAGAGGTGGATTTTGTTCAAAAAATATACAGATGGGGAACAAAATGAGTTGACACATTTAAAATTTGAAGCATTTTCACACCTCACATGCGCAAATCTCTTACAAAAAGCTCCTTCTTTTTACTTCTTGCTTTAACGACTTAATCTCCTCTGTGTTTCCCCAGACTACCCTCATGGCATCACCATCCTCTCTCCTTTTGGCTCAGACAAGAAGCAGGTACTTAACTTTTGTGCCCAAAGTGCTGAGGAGCTGCTCAAGTTTCTAGAAGACCTGAAGGAATCGATCGCAGAGGTGTCAGAGATGGAGCAGATACGCATCGAGTGTAAGCTGACCCTTGATAACACATAAAGGACTGCTTGCAACACTGCTTATGTCCTCATTACACATTGTGCCCATTCTTGAAAATGTCCTCTAGGATTTTCCACTCAATGTTTATAATGAACATCCTGATTCTGTGGCTGGAAGTGTAGACTGGGGGCTGCTGCAAAAGGAAAAATTGTGTATATGTGAACTAAAGAAGGCCGAAACAAGTGGCAAATAATTAATAGCATCAGACAGTTGCGCTTCACTAGCTTTTTGTTGCAAGTCGGGTGATTGCATGCATGTACAGTGCGCTTGTGCTGCCTTGTGTCCATCATGTTTGTGTACTGAGCTACAAAAAGAAGGTCAACATCCTTTTGCATCATGAAATAAATCAATAATCTCACATCTTGGGGAAGTGGGAGCCTTCAGTGGATTCTTTGATACTCTGTAAAGGAATCAATAGGTCCTCAGATAGTACACATGAGTCAGAAGCCATCCTTTGTTTTGTTGTAGTCAGCAGCACATCTGTGTAGGTGCACAATGATGTTTTTTTGCATTATATCCTTTGCTGCACTGCAGCTCAAACGGACTGCAGGAGGGCAGTAAATTGGAGGTGAAAAGAGGCCAGGGTTTTCAAAAAAAAGGAAGCCAGGCATCTGAGATGTTTGGGCTTGTGTGCATATGAAAGTCTCCAGACAATAACACATGCACATACTTTGACACACATGGAAAACCAGAGTATCCAGATTCTGGCTCCTGCCAGTGGGCATCAAAGAGAGCTTCCCTGCTGGGATTTGACGCAACCACATTACCCTTCACAGAGAGGGAGGGTTGGCATCCTGGGGAGTGCAAGGCAACAACATATGGAGACAGGCAAGAGGATGACAGAAGGAAGTTATTTCTCTCTCTAAAGTTGAGCTGGAGACAGCTACGGTGCACAAAAATACACAAACCGATGCACGCATACAAATGCAAACAGCCCACACTCTTTTTGAGGACACAATATAGTAACAACAAAACTTGGAGCAAGAATGATTGCTGGCAGCTGCACAGACAAACACAACATCTTCTTTTCCCTTCTGAGTGCTTTGTATCGTTGGCACATTAGTAAACATGCCAGCTTATGTTTGGGGTTTCCCTTTTTGAGACAGGAAGGAGAAGCCATTTTTTTTTCTGTCCTCCCCTCTCTTCATGCTGTATGCCTGTACTGTTGTCTGTGGGCCCAACTGAGTCACCAAGTACATATAAGTAGATATTAGACTGGAAAAATTTTCAATTAGGTTAAGATTTCATGGAGAGAACTGCTCTTTTTTAAACCAAAACAAGGTTTTATTATTCTCATAAATTTAAATTCTCATTAAAATAGCCAATGTCGAGTTTTATGTTCAAAATGTTCAGCTAGTCTGCTGTTCACCGGCTAAAAGTCTCTGTGTTGCAGGTTAAACTAGAAACAAGAAAAAGACATAACAAGTTAAATGCAGTTAGAATTTTTTATTATAACAGATGGCAAAATACATTATTATTACCAGGAAATCTTCTAAATAAACTGAGAAACTGTTACAACTGCTGAAATAAAGTGTTACCCGTGTTCATTTATAGCTTCATCCGACCCCATTTTCCAGTAGATAAAACAACAAAACAGCCAATTTTCTGTTCACTTTGTCAGATTTTGTCACACAGGGACATTGTGTGCTTCAGCTTTAAGGTCTCACCTGGCAGTTCTGCGGTTCAGGATTAGAATGCTGAGCGATGTCGGAGACAAAAACAACATTTAGTCATCATGATTGGAAATGACATGCAATTACCATCAAGTGTGAAGTTTAATTAGAGAGATGGAGAGTGGTGTTTTGAGCTTAGAGAAGAGTGTGGGAGGGGAAGGCAACAAGAGTATGTGCGTATGCGTGTGTATATTTATAAAATAAAGTAGAAATAACCCACCTACCTCTTCCTGTGCCTATCCTCTTATTTTTGCTCTCTGTCATGGTGATTACGATGATCATTTTTGTCTTCTGTTCTCTGCAGGGGAGCTGGAAAAGCAGCAGGGAGCCAAGACTCACTCAGTAAAGAACAACGGCACACAGCTAGAGCTGCGCGGCAAACAGGGCTCCCCGTCAGGTGTGTACGAGTGTGTGTGCACCGTTTTTTAATTTCAAAAAAACCTCACCGCAGAGACCCTGTCCTCAATTGCATTAATTTACCCGCTGCTGAAACAATGCTGAGCCGCTGCTGTTTTTATGAACTGATCAATTGAAAAAAAAAGAGGAAATTTAATAGCTTTAAAAAGAAGGTGCTGCCTCCGGCTTTTTAAAATGAAATAAATATCAGATTACTAAAGATTTGTGCTATTTGTGGATGCTGTAAATGAGGCAATTCACTAGTTAAGGGCCCCCACTGTCACTGCGTAATGTCATGATATCTGTTCATAACAGTGGCAATGTACTGTCAAAGTTAATATTTTTTAAATTAGGCATCCTGTAATTTTGCACAGAGGAAGACAAACAGAGGCTTCTTATTTCTCTATGGTGACTTTAACTAACAGATCTATCAGCAGTAGTGAGTAAGTTTGAAGAAAAGGTCAGCATCCTCAGCGGCTGGTGATCCATAAAGAAGCAATAAAAGCCTAGAGGCTGTGTTAATTTTAGGCTAAACTTTAGTTAAATTCAGCAACTATGGCAAAGTAGTAGTAGTTTTCTAGTAGTTATTTTGTGCCAAAAAATAGGTGTGTAACGTCATGGCTGACAGCTAAACTTAACTTTGCATTTAGTTGGCAGCTGTATGTGTAGGACCTAAATACGTCAGCTCCATCTGCTGATCACTACGTCGATGACACTGACTCCAAAAGGAAAGTTGGCAGCACTTATCAGGGATTTTTTGGCTTCAAATTTATATACAGTGGAATTACGTTGAAAAGGGTCAGACATCCTTTTTACCGTCACTGACGTAAACCAGTGAAAATATATGTCTTGCTCCTAAAACATTTTCAAGATGCTGTAAAGATAAAATAACTGTACTGTGTTCCACTTTTCTTCTTTTTTTCCCTTTGTGTTTTTCTCTCCAGGAAACCAGGAGATTGATGACAGAAGTGGACACAATGCAGTGGAGGTAAGTACTTAGTGATAGGGCCATGTCCCAAAATAACAGGTAAGTCAGGGCAGTGTGTTATTATCAAAGTAATTGTAGGATGAAATAGGATGTAACCTCAGGACTAGTCATGTGTTTAAAGCTAGAGGCGTCAAGCAGAAGCGAGGAAAAGTGGATGAGAGAAGAAGTGCTGGGGGCATGTAAGGAAACCCATCCAGACTAAATATTAGATAAAAAGGACTCTTTATGCTGTACAAAATTAAAAATGTTTGCTTGGGAAAATTAATGGAATCATAGCAGTCAGGATCACATCACAGAAAATGAATCAGACTCTGAATCTTAAATATTATCTATAAACTAGAAAAGGAATGTGTTGTGATTAGTTTTACAAGCTCTGGTAGAAATTATGATTCCTTTAGGGCCTTAAGAGGAAAAAAGAGAAAGCAGCCATTGCTAAAAGTAGCTGAGAACATGTGTGAAATGCATATATAGAAGTGTGTGTGTGTGTGTGTGTGTGTGTTGACAAACACAGCAACTTGCAGGCAAATAAAATTTAACGCTTGTTTGACCCAGAGTCGTCACCTCCTCGCCCCTTAAGAAACCTTCAGGGGAAACTTCTCGTACCAAAGTTTTGTGCAAAGCGAGACAGCAAGCTGAACTACGGTACCCATGGGGCTTTGCAATTACCATCCTACTATAGAGGCATCATATGACCTTTTCTAGTCCTTTCTGTTGCAGTTAGAGTAAAAAGCTAAATGCACATGGTCAATTTGACATTCAGAGGCTGTTTAATTCTACATAGCTCACTGGTACATTATGTGAGGATGGAACTTTACTTAGGTGCTGGTTCGAGCAGAAGTAATTGCAAACACATCACACTGAAAGGTTTCAGAGCCATTTCATTTTCAAAGCCATAAATGCCTCTGGAATGACAATTACAAGCAGAGCAAACATGAATTCACTGCTGCTCAAGAGACATTTAAAGACAGAAAAAGTAAAAGTTTTTTTCTGATTGTGCAATGGAATATTTGCTCATTTCATGCATGCAGACGCTCTCTTGCTTAATAACCTTTGGGTCCTGATAATAGAGAGCTATGATCAGGGCAGCATTCATGGTTGTCTGAGCTACCTTCACCAGCCATCTTCCCCTTCCACCGTGCAGCCTGCAGTAAATGTCAGTGGCTGGTGGGGAGCCATTAGCTGTCGAAACACATTTATCTTAGAAACCAGGAGGGTCAGGCGAAGAATCCTGCTTATACTGGAGGCATGAATGCAGGGATGACAGGAACCCCCACGGCAAGCTTTTAATCAGAATTTGATAGGAGAAGGTGTCAAGATTTTACTGTCTCCTTCAGAGCAGTAACAATATGCTAGTCTGTGCTCAAGTTTCTGAGTGGCTAAAGACACTCAAGGCTGTAATTTACATTTCTCTGTCACTTTTTTTAAAACCCCAATTTTTTTTTAAACTACATCCCTAAAGACAGTCACATTACTGCAATGTCAGTCAGCAATGCCAGCGACATGGAGGAGAATGTGTTTGAGCAGGAGTGTGGGTTGTTGTGTTTTTGCCCATCCTAAAAAGAGAGGAAAGGCAAACAGAGACTGTTGGGCTTGTTAGACCTTTTAAGCTCTGCCAGCTTCCCCTCAGGTGCAACCCATCCAGCTAACAATCCACCCACTCCATCCACCAGCTTCACAAGGTGGGACATGTAATCAAGGTGGGTGACGTCGTTAGAGCAAAGTAATGTCAGCTGGCTGCTGCACAGTCCAAGTCGCAAACATGTGTTTGAAGACTGATGCATTTGAATAAAATTCAGACTAAAAGGCTGTGGTGGAAAGAAAAGTGGAACAAACTGCTTTAAGGCAAATTGAGACACTTGAAAATCAATAAAACTTTCCTTTGTTTATCACAAAAGTCTTATATGTTGTTCAGTGCTGCTCTGTCTTTAAAAAAATTGCCCCCCTGCGCCTGCAAAGCTCAATAATTAAGATAAAATAAAGCAAACACAGAAATATATAAATTCTAAAAGTTGTGTCTTTTACACAGAGTTATGTGTGGATCTATTTCTCAGAGGGGAGTATTGACTTTTCTGAGTTCTGTCGCTCCCTGATAACTAATTAAACACAATATAATAGGCAGTAGTACACCATGTTTACTCATTTTATGTATTTTTATTCTACTTTTTTCATTCTATCATGGAAATTTTAAGAGGGCATTGTCTCCTACATAAATCTTGAATTTGGACACACAAATAGATAAACTATATAATAACTATGGAGTGATTTTAGACACTCTCTGGAGTTTTATTTCATAATTCTGTCTATGTAGTAGGTATTTTAGAAATGTCCTTATTCAAAAAAGGAAGATGTTTGCCTAATCATAAGTTCTGCTTGCCCAATCACACCATCCTCGTTTGGTCATTTCTAGAACGTACTTAAAACTTCTGTTTAAATTATCAAAGTTTCAAAAGACACCAGAAGGTCAGAGAAACCCTTCACTCTTTATCTAAAGTGCTTCAGAGCTCATTGATGCTGTACCCTCAATATATGTGCTTAGTCGTCAAGTAGAAATAGTGGCCGCCAGATTGAACGGGAGCAAATGTTAATGAAGTTCTGTTCACACAAGAGTTACATCAGCTCCTGTAAGAGAATGGAGGAACACTGCTGGAAGCCTTTTTTTTAACGTCAGATACTTCACATTAAAGGTCTCTTATATTTCAGGTGAATTACCGTGGATCTTGTTCTCACAGACACCATTGGGAAGCATTTTGGTGGGAAACTATATTCTGATTAATGCACTTAGTAGATCAAAGGTTCATTTGAAAGAAAGGTCTTTCTCTTGTACAGTAGATGCAATTTACTTCTGCTTAAACCAGCACCTGAAAGATACTGATTCAGAAATAAAAGATATTATGTTTTGACATAAGACATTAATTTGTTTAAATGCAAATATGAGCTGCTTAAAAAGTGAAAAAAATAAGTTTCTAAGTCAAAAAACCATGGACAGGTAGATATCCAAACACACCTGAGAATGAAAAGAAGGAGTAATTTTATTCTTCAAATTTGAATCTGAATACATTAAGTAAGACACTGTTTTTGGTGATAAACACTATGCTAACATTAGCTTAGCTTGCAACAAATAGAAAGAAAGCGTGCCTGACATGTTCTGTGTTTGCATAGTCCTCTTAATTTTCACATGATTTCTGTTTGCTAAATAGAATATGCATTTCACATTGTGCTCATGTTATTAATTTTTAAAGATACTTCCTTTGCTTTTTCTTTTGTCATGTACTGTCTGAGTAGGGCATTGTAATGCTGATTGTAACTTGTAAAAGTTAAGTGTTTCCTTAGATATGCTACAGAATTCAAGGAAAGACACAATTAACAGGCTGCAGAAAAAACAACACTGAGGGAACAAAAAAGTTAATATGAATCCAACTGCTTTTCCAGGTAAAATCCACCCTACTATGCTTTGAATTCAATGGCCTTGTTAGGTGGGGTTGGTTATGTTTAGGCATAAGGAGTGGGATTAGTTAAGGTTAAGAGCCAATTAAAAGCAGTCAAGGAATCAAAAGTGGCTAGGGTTGGTTTTGCCAAGAAAAGCAGTGGGATAACCATGTCAACAAAAAATGTCTACTGAAAACAGAAATAAATGTGACATATGGAGGTTTGCATTCTGATGAGTGTTGCCTGTGGACGTCTGTGGTTGTCAGTCTGCTCACCTCCTCTCCTCCTCTTCTTCCACCTCTCCCTCTTCTTCGTACGACCTTCGTCTATGTTTTGGTTACCCCCAAAATCTCCTCGTGTCGGTTGTCCCTATAGCGCCACACAGTGGTTTGGAAGGGAGACACAGGGGCCCTCAGTGTCCCCTTTGGAACCACCGGGCCCCTTCTGTTAGCGTCGTACCAAATTTTCTTACCCCCCCCGTTTCCCCACCACTGTCCTCCACCTGATCCCAGTCACACACCGGTGTCCCCAGCATCCGATCTATATTGTTCCCACAATACCTGTAGGGGTGGAGGGAGGGGAGTGTGCAGTAGGCACATTGATTTTACACCTCCACCGACCCTCAACACCTAAGCCCTCACGCATGCCCTGTGTGTGTGTGTGCTGTGCATTCACTTCCCCAACCCACCCCCCCAAAAAACACAAAGATAAAAACAAAAAGAGGGCTTGACGGATTGTAGAGGAGGAACCAGTTTTATAACATGTGATGCTGTTCTCTTGGCTGTTTTCTAAACTAGGTGTCAATTCACAACAGGCTTCAGACGTACCAGCTCAGCAGCAGCACGGCTCGGACTCCCGAGAGCGTGGCCCTTCTTAACCACCGGGGGGAGCTGCTTTTCCAGCAGGGACCCCAGGGGCTACCCCAGGGGCTAACCCAGGGGCTAACCCAGGGGCCGGCGCCTCCACCTCAGCACCCGCAGCTGCAGTCAGCGGCGAGCACCCCCGCCCACCACCTCCACCTCCAGCAGCACCACCAGCCAGCTGTCAGCATGGCTGATCTGCGGCCCGAGACACTGATCCAGTGTCAGCAGATCGTCAAGGTCATCATGCTCGACAACAGCGGCCACGGACGCATGGAGGCCTTCCTCAGCCAAACGCCCACACACCACCACTACCAGCATCACCACCACAGCCACCACCAGCTCAGCCAGTCGGCCATGTCCACCCCGGTCCGCTCGTCGGACGGCTCCCATGGCAACGATGGCCACCAGCCCCCGCTGCCTCCTCCACCTCCGCCTTACAACCACCCGCACCAATATATACCACCCGACCCCCGGCTCAGTCTACACCGGACCCCAAGCGGCTCTCGGAGCATGGTGTAAATAAATTAATTAGCACTGTTTCCCCGACACACACACACTTCCACACACACTCCCCCCACAAACACACCCCCCATCCCCTCTCTAACTATTTAAAAGTACATAATGTACATATATACATACAGATGAAAGAGCTATAATTAAAAAAAAAATTAAATCTCACTTATATGCATATATTTAAGGAAAAAATAAACAAAAAAGAAAAATTAAGGTTTTAAAAGAGATAGAGAAATAAAGTGCATATACAAAGTTTTACTTGATTCCACATGTATTTTGAAATATTACGTAGTTTTAACAAATTTCTATAACTTTTTGTCAGTTTTAACTCTTGTTAGGGGAAAACACAGATACTCAGTTTCTGGATGGATCCCTTGTAGTTCCAGTGTTCACCACCACAAACAACAACAACAACAACAACAACAACAACAACAAGAGAAATATGTGAATCCCTGAAACTTTTTTTGTGGATTGTGACGGATGGACGCACTTCGAGGACCTTCTGCTTCTGTTCTCTTTTAATCATCCCAAACCTCATGCCTACTGTGCTGTATGTGCGCGTGTGTGCATAGTTGACACTGAAAACGTGTGCCAAAATACATACGCTTCCACTGAACACTGACTTCTTTGCACTTGACTAAACGCTAGGGCTAGAAGAAAAGATTAAAAAAAAACAAAAACCCTCCTTTGCTTTGAGAAAATAGTCCATTCACGCTTCTCCCTCAAGGAGCTTAAAAAAAATGAATAACTAAACTGATATTTCTGCAGTTGCTGATTTATTTATGTGATGGAGAGCCTCCTCTCTTCTTCTCTGCTCCCCTGGATAAAAAAATTTAAAAAAAAACCCAACATCTTCCGATAAGCTGTGTTTGTCATCCGCTCCTCTGTTGTGTTGCGGCTCTCTATCATCAGAAAACACTCTGGCTCAATTGTCACTCTCCATAGATCATTGTGCAGCGAAGGATGACAGGAAACAAAGGCAACCAATCACGTGGATCGCTCCCAAACCAAAAAGTCAGCGCAGGACGGTCCTGTTGATCATTGTTTGTCTTCATTATTTATTATCGCTAATGCTTCCCAGGAGTCCTTGCCTCATGTATCAGCCGATGGAGGGAAAGTTTTTCATATTTTGAAACTTGCTCTTGGACTTTTCTAACAAAAAAAAAACAAAACAACAGAGATTCACATGTAATATATGTGCAACACACTGTCAGCTGTTGTTTATGAAATGCCTCTTTGCTTTTACAGGAAATTGCCACGAATTTCCATGAAGATGCTTCTGCTACGACGGTTTAAAAAGTCAAGATTTGTGTTTATTTTAATTTGGGTGAAATATTCCACCTTTGTTCGTGTGTCTGTGTGTGTGTGTTTTCGGTCGGTGGATAAACGCAGGACTGAGTCCGCCCACGACACATCCAGACGCTGTCTCTGTATGTCGCTACAACTCCCAGGTTGGGTTTTTTCGGCTCCTTGTGACTGTTTTGTCTTTCCCTCCTAACCTTTCGGTCTGACATTTTCAAAAAGGCAAAAACCTAGAGAGGCACACACACACACACACGGCTTTTATTGCAAACGCTGGCATTAATGGTATTGTTTGTGCAATCGGCTAGCCAGCTTTAAATGAGAATGGGACAAAAAAGAATGCATTATCTGATCTCTCGCTCCTTTACCCCAGCCTAGATTGTAAATACCACATTGAAGCAGTGTCGGAAAGGACAAGCAAGCTACCTTTAGCCCCTTCAAAATGCTGCCGCCCTGTCACGCGTCCTTCATTCTGAAATAGGTCAGCGGCCGCCCCGGCCTGAATGCGTCCATCTTTTAAACATAAGCCACCGCCAGGTACTGTGTGTTCGGTTAGCTCTGCTCCCATCTGACCCCCATCTGTCTGATTTGTTGATTTATAATCACGGAGCCACCGCAGGGAGGTCTCTATCTCATCTTTCTGTCCTTTCCCGCTCACGATTTAACAGAGTGGAGAAACAGAGGTTACGGAAAAAACTGTTTGTTGTTCTGGCAGGTTGGATGTGTGTGTGTGTGTGAGAGCGAGAGTGTTTGTGTGTGTGACCTGCTCTAAATGGCATCCAGACTTTTTCATTTAAAAAATCCAAACCTTTCTTTTCTTATTATTTCACAACACCAGAGAAGTATCATCACCTTTTAAGCAAATTAAGAGCGAAAAATTATCATTTAAAATATTTAGAATAATTATGAACAAACTTTTAAAGTGATTCATTTGAGCTTTAAACTTCAAAGGTTCTGCTCTTTACTTCAGCGGATGATGATTATTTATTCGTTTAAATCAGCATTCAGATATGATGTGATTCTTTCCTCATGCATGACATCAGTTTGGAGGCCTGCTGAACTCCCCAAAGGTCTTGAATTTGTTTGTGCATGACTGAATTTTTTGCTGCGAGCAAACTAGTGGCAGATGAAAATGACAGAATTTTTTTTGTTATGCTGTAAAACCCAGTTTGTGGCAGACCTTAGAGAAACATCATGACCCTTCAAACAGAAAAGTGGATGCACAGTCGTAAATGTGCGGCCTCTATTTTGCCCAACCTCGGCCATATTTGCTTCCCTGTCTTTCACTACCCTCTTGTTTAAGATTACACAGTTTTTTCCTACTTGACAATGTGCTTGCTCGACGAGCATTTTGGTAGAGAGACATGCTGTGTGCAATAAACGTGAATATAAGGGCATACTGAAAATCCTGAGTTGTACGTTTGAAAGAAAACCAATGTAGCATTTCGGGAGTACAGCATACGGAGGCAAAGTAGTGGCTAACTTTCTTAAAGGAACTGGAAAAAGGGCTCTGCCATACCAGTGCACTGCTTCATGGATGATGTGGATCTCTCTGTCTGGCTCTTTAACACTGTGTTTGCTCATACTAGTTTAAAAAAAATAACAAAAAATGGACATATTTAGGGGAAGAAACTGAGTGTAACAGACAGGCTATGAACCATCATCTCCCTCAGTTGGCTTTGAATCCCTCTCTACCTGTCTTTGCAGTATATCAACATGCTATTAAAGATGATTTAAGTCTATTCACCACAACGGCTTGCCTCAGTTCTTGGATTTCTTGACTTGATTCTTCACATTTTTAAAGGCACCATGAGTGTAATATTTCAATTTTACACCAGGAAGTTTAAAGAAAGGAAAAGCTAATCATGTAATTTATGGCGTTTTTAAAAAAAGAATAGCCATATGTAAATATACACAGGCCTCCTGGTTAAGATATTAAAGGAATTATAATCAATATCATTTTAATAGTGAAGAGTCACATGACACCTTTAATATTAAAACACTCCATTACAAACCCATGCACAACTGTTATGCAATTATTTAGAGTTAGGACATCAAGGGGGCGCCACTTCACGGTGAGAAAACCATTACACCGTTGTAGAAAAAGGTGTAACAAGATGGTGTAATCAAAAGAGTGCTAGTGGAACTTTAAAGGGTGTGAAAAAAAGTGGAAAAACATGATGGAGTTATCACGTTTCTGTTTGCTTCATGTGTTATTGTGAGAAAGGTTACATCAGATCTGTGTGGAGGGATGAGGAGATGTTGTAATCTGTGGAAACATGTTCTCTTTCTTCTGTTGGAGAAGATCAGCTTATCAGCCAAGAGTTAAAAATTAAATCTGACCTTGTACAATAAATTTATTTGCATCTCCCATTAAGTGCGTTAACTGTTTTTCCAAAAAGTCTTTAATAACAAAAATGGAGGGAAATAAAGGATTTTGCTGTTTTCAACTAACTTTTCTGATGCGATACTCAATGAAAACATGGCTGTTTGTTTTTGTTTTCCAGCCCACAGCTTTTAGATTTTTGTGAGACTTTTGTCTCTAAGAGACTAGCTAATGATTCAGGTGGAAAAAGTAGCACCTCAAGAGGGAGATGTTTCCCTCTGGTGGAGCTGGTGGAGAGCAAACTGGAGGTAAAAGGTGGATAAATTTGGAGTTTCATACGCAACCCATGAGAGACATGACTCCAGTGTTGGTCTGTTCTTGTTAAATATGAAAACTTTTCAAAGAAATGTTGGTGTTTCTACACAACTTGTTTTTACTGCCCCCAACTGGCCAAAAAAATTGTTGGGTTTAAAGGATAATTATTCTCTCTTTTTGACCTTTTCTCCTGTAGCACTTCTCGCAATAAATGACTATATTTAGGACTTCATCAGTCACCTCAGAGTGGAAAAGGACAACCTTTTCCCTGTGATTGTGCTAATACATTACATCAATTGTGTAATGAACCTGCTTTCAGTAGTTATAATACATTTTCTGGCCTTGTAGAATTAAAATGTGTTACATAAATGCAGCACAGAATTGTAGGTTTGTTTTTCGTTTCCTGTTTTTGTTTTTTACTGACATTAAAAACGCTGCAGTTCAATCAGGGCAGATGCTTCATAAATATTATTTGAAAACTTCCCCAAACCTGACAACAGACAAAAGCATTTATTTGTACTTTCTTATAATCAACAATACAAACAACACTTTACAAAAAAAAAAACAAGAAACATAATATATTAAATGTAAAGACATGATCATATTTGCAGCTTCCTAATATTTTAATCACATAAGCTGCAACAAGGCTAATACTTGAGATTACAAAACGTCTTTTAAACTTAATGTCAAAGCAGAGTTAATTGACAAACAGTCTACAGTGAATAATCTGTGCAGCCTTCATCATGTTTATAATATTGTTTCTTTTTGTTTGAGTTTTGCAGCTCTGGATCAGCAGGGACGACAAATATAACTGTTGAATTCATATATTTGTTGCTCTTTAAGCTAACACAAGCAAATAATATTTGATGCATTACAGTTTTATGCTTGGAATCAAGTTTTTCCAGATATTTTTCTGACTCTGTACATCAACATTCATGACATTTGCAGCTTACAGACAAAGACAGTGATTTAATGAGTAGTTGGAAGAATTACAAATAGAGAGACTTACATTAATGGTATACATGTGGTTTATGTACATAGGTTCAATTCTGATCTATAGCATTCAATCTATGGTCAGAGCTCACTGTTTTACTTCAAAAGGAAACTTCCTATCCTCTTAATTCATCAAGAGTGTCCCTTCATCATCTTCCTTCATTTGCCTGATTCTTCAGGACAATTTTAAGATAGAAGAAAATATTGCCGTAAAACTGTACAAGACGCCATCTGTCCAATTGTCAAATTTCAATGATGACTACAGTAAGTCAAGACAGACAGGGGAAAAGGCAGTGAGATTATTGTGACCTGGAAAAATCCTGGCTAGACAGGAGCTTCGCCCACGCTCCCTGTGTGTGTAAATTCTTCATGGTCCGATGGCTTTTCATCCTCCTGGGCGGTTGTCATCTTCCGCCAACGCTGCCCATGTAAACAGAGCAACATTAGTCCCAGATTAGTATTAAATGCTTAATGGTTCTTCTTAAATGAGAGCCCAGATGAGGACGGTTATAGATAAACACAAGTGTAGAATGACTTGTGTAAAGTGTACAAAATATGCTTTTTAGCTGTTATCTTCATCAAAGACAGTAAAAGTTTTTTTAAAAAAACAACCAAAAAATAACAAATATAAACTGTAACAAGCTGTTCTCAGCCTCAAAATAAACCTGCCTACCTAAAACCTGGATAATGATGTTGGCTTTGAGTCAAACCCATTTTTGTCAGTCCCTCCCTGAACGACTGCAGTTTAAATAACTGCCTTCCTGCACCATATCTCTCAACTATCACCTGTACTTTTTTATTTTGTGTACCTTCAGTTTTCCCTCTTGGCACCAGTTCCACATAGCAATATCCTCACTTTTCAACTGCAGGGAATAGACATAAAAAATAGAGATAGCAGTGAGCTGTGGATGAGGTTTGTACCTGTTTGAAGCTTCCCTTGGTGGTGCAGAACAGGTAGATGACATAGCCTGGGATCAGCACCATGGAAGACAACGCCATGAACCAGCCAATCACTTGGCCCCACATCGGGTAAACATACTTTCCCAAGGTCAGAGGGGTCATCTCAATGGCACTGAAGGTGAACACACCCTAAAAGAGACAATTACATCATAATTTCAGTGGCAAGTTAACCAATTAAAGGCTACAAAATGAGGCTTTTTGCTAACACTTAACGTTTGCTTCTTAGCAGTAAACAGTAAGTCAGTTTTTCAAGTATCTGAACTTTTACCATTCTGGCCCATTTAAAAATCTGATCACAGGGACTTAATCTTTTTTTGTGAGAATATTCAAGATATTTTCATCAAAACCAAATAATGAACCAACTGACAAGAAACATGCATCTTTTAACCAAAATTAGCCCAGTTTTAGCCTTTAGTTGTAGATTTCTTTAAAGATATAAACCATGCTTATTGGGAATAAGCTGCATCTATACATTTTGGCATAATACCCTCAATTTTGCATTTATTCAGCTCAGGCTACTTTATCACCAGAGTAGTTAGGACAAAGACATTGCAATGATTTCCCAGAGGACCTGCAGTGCAAATCACCACAGAGGAAACCAATTCAGCAATGTCATCAATTCTCTGCCTATCGACACTTGCTGTTGCCTGATGGGTTCATAGATCTCTGTGAGGGAGGAGGAAGCACATACACACACATTACAGGGGGGTTAAAAACGTTAATCATTCCCCGCCTACCAGGCAGATCAACGGAGTGAAGAACATCCAACAGAGCTTCCACCATCCACAAGGCCTATAGCCGATCATGTCCTCAATGTCCTTATAAAACCGTTCAGCTCCTGCGGAATAAAGAGAGGAGAACAAAGAAGTATGTGTACGTTAATATGGAGATAATAACTCCATGTGCAAATTCTTATAAAGTGAAAGAGAGTGAGTCTTATCACAGAGAGTGGATCAGATAAATCTAATTTCCTGTTGGATAGGAAATCTACACGTTTGATTCATTGGGCGACTTGGTACAATAGAGTCTTTTTTTTATCCAGATTGTCTCAACTTATTTAAGCTTTATTTACATCTACGGTCTTGTGTTTATTAAAAGATAACAGTATAAAATAGATTTCCTACCATAAAACCAGGATATGGAAACAGTTTCGAAGAAGACGAGGTAGAGGAGGCACATCCCACTGGCTGAGTAGTAATCAAACAGCTTGAACACGTACAGACCACCCTGGGAGATTTCAACACACACAATATCTGTTTTAAAGACTGAATGCTAACATCTCTCTCTTTATTGAATAAATTATGCATGATGAGTGTACACCGCAGGTTGTTGTAAGATCATTTTGTCATTATGTATAATGCAGGAGGGGGCTCTTTTTTTCCCCAGTGTCGCAAAATTAAAAGTGAACATGTGTATTGGGTTTAAAGAAAACAACCTTCTATCCTGCAGTGAGATTTAAATAAACTGAACTTTAACTGAACCAAATACTTTTTATATTAGAGATTCAACATGACTAAGGGCTTTCAATGTATAGAGACGTATTGATCTGTGTACCTGTGTGATGTTGGAGAAGCCGATGATAAAGGAGATTAAACACACGATGAGGATGAACACCTTCTTCCTCTTCCTCAGCAGCATGGGATATTCATCCATCAGGGCTGTGATGAAGCCTTCCACTGTGCAGAACTAATACGTGACAGAGTAAAGAGACATGAGTCAGAATGTGCTGACATTTGTTATTTAAAAAATATCCCACTGATTAAGCTTTGCACTCCAAAAAACATTGTTGGACTTAAGGTCATTTTTGCCTCCTGTACATAATTATTATTACATAATAAATAGTCATATTCTGTTTTTAAAACATCTATAAAGGAAAGAGAATGAGAGGATTTTGCACCTGACTGTCCAGGCCAAGCATCATAAGCATGGAGAAGAAGAGGATGGCCCACAGGGAGGACATGGGCAGCTGGGTGACAGCCTGAGGATAAGCCAGAAACGCCAGACCAGGACCTAAATGTCACACAGAAGACATACCGTTTAAAGGAAAAACACTCTCTCATGACATTTTACTGTAGCTTCCTGAAAATTCATAAACATATAATCTCAAAAAAATGAGAAACAGGATGCAAACAGTGCCATTGTATTGGATTTGAGTTGCACTGGGTGAGTCAGCCTCCAGCATTTAAAAACATTTCCAAAGTTCACTTAAACGTGCAGCGAAAAGACTGAAAGCACGTCAGTTTGTCTGAGAAGCATAAAGGTCAAAAACACAATATTTCTCAAGTTTTAAGTTAGTAATTTTTCTTTGCTGTCCATAAAATAAGATATTCCTTATAATCCCAGTAACTATATGCATTTTTAAGGTTATGGGATGACCTCCATCACCATTAAGACACAAAAAGACCAAAGCCACCCATCAAATGTGGTGTTTAAAAATGTTACTTTTGGAATACTTTTAAATTGTTAAAAACTTTGTTTGGATGTGTTTAATATTA
>JAPZDV010000015.1:11849170-11869326 GCA_029814665.1 Acanthurus lineatus
CCATAAAATAAGATATTCCTTATAATCCCAGTAACTATATGCATTTTTAAGAGGTTATGAGATGACCTCCATCACCAAAGACCAAAGCCACCCATCAAATATAGTGTTTAAAAATGTTACTTTTGGAATACTTTTAAATTGTCAAAAACTTTGTTTGGATATGTTTAATGTTATAATCAGTATTTATAGTAATTTTTATTACTAGTGGCAGAGTCTGCATTGCTATGATAGATTCAAATGCCTTTGTACACATTGCCTTTGATAGTAGATAAAGCAAGTAAATAATTCAGCATTTCTATCCTTATTTATTTTCATTGACATCAACCTCTCTGTTTATCAACCTTATGATTAGTTCCTATATTAAAAGAGTTAAAAATTTGCTTAACCTCAATCAACCACAACAGTAAAATGCAGCTTTTACTTCGTTGCAAGAATAATAATCTAATCACATTATTAATGCAAATGCCATTTTTCTGCCTTGACTTTTAATAGATTTAGAACATTTTTCATAACTACAGCGTCCAATGCTATTTTGCAAAATGAGAAGCATAAGTATTGTACCTGAAGCTGCTAATTCTTGGACGGGTTTCTTGGTGATATAGGACATGAAGCCTACGATGGAGAAGATGACAAAGCCAGCGAACATGCTGGTGCAGGAGTTGATGCAGCACACTATGATGGAGTCCCTGAAGAGAAGGAAATGACCAGTTAGGATGAAAGAATAAAGAAACATCTTTTATCAAAGAGGAGCTTTTGACTGTATGTTCCTACTTGTATACATCGTTGTTGTAGGTGTTGTAGCTTCCCAGAGCGATGAGCGAGCCCAGGCCCAGTCCATAGGAAAAGAAGATTTGAGTTGCTGCATCCAGCCACACCTGTCAGACAACGAATACATGTGTGTGTTCTTATGTCTGTCTGCATATGAACATGTTTTATGTGACTGAACGTGTCCAAACTGTCTACCTCAGACCGGATGAGCTTATTGAAGTCGGGAGTGATGTAGAAAAGGATCCCATCAATGGCTCCAGGAAGAGTGACCCCACGGAAGAACAGGATGAACAGCATAAAGTACGGATAAGTGGCTGAGAAATACACCACCTAAGAGAAACAGAGAGAGAGAGAGACAGAGAGAGAGCAATCTCTTTTTAACATTGAAATTAAAGATTTCTATTCTGTCAAAGCCAAAAACACATGTTTAATTTAAATTCAATTAAAATGAAAGACAGTCTAGGTTAAGATGGGGTGGGATGGTTTCAAGTTAACCACAACTGCAGACTTACTCTCTCCCAAATAAATAAAAGATGTACAAAACTCTTGTTAATACAAAACAAGGTGAAATATGTCTAAAGTACTAGAAAAATTCCATTGATTCTCGAGCCAGACGATCTTGCTGTAGGATGTGGCCCGCAGCTCTGTAGCATTATGATAATGCTTAATTGGTAATGTCCGTCAAGGGCAGGGCCTTAAGGGAATTAATTTTTCTCACACATTAAAATCCAATTATCCCTGTCAGTGAATGTGTAAATGTGTTATTGCTCACATACATGGCTTTGACTTGCTGTAATTTAAAAATCCCAGGCAGCAGTTAAAGTGACTTTTTCTTTCCCTGACTCTTTTCCCATCAACTCCAAATCATGCAGCAGTTTTGAAAATGCTGCTATTTCTCTACATGAGCGAAATGTCAAGAGAGGGATGAGATGTGGACAGCAGGATGGCAGCAAATAAAGAGGAGTAATATGATAAGACAAATCTCTATTAAATAAAAAGGATTTTTTTTAAGAAATGAGGAATCAGGATCAATAATTTAAGTCATTTAAAAAAATCCTCCAATCAGGAAATAAATCAATAAATTATAAACAAAATTTATTTAAAGAGCCATCAGACTTTTCAATGTGATTTGCAGAAAAATAAAAATAAAAATGCTAAAAATTAGAAGGAGATTAGCCTAAACAATCCTTACTGGACTTAAAAACTAAAAAAAATGTAAAATTTTGGTATCAATAAATACAAATAAGCAAATAGCCCTGCAGATAAATGGCAGGGCACTAATAATGCCCCCAAACCACAGAGGACTAATAAGCCAGCTCTCACACCAGAGCAACCAAGCATGTATAAATGATTAAACATGTCTTAAAGACAAAAAACAATTCTTAAAAATTTCTAATTTTGTTTCAATAAATTTTCGTATATACTATAATATTTGAATAGTAAACTAAAATCTCATTATTATTTGAATGAAACTCCCTGCAGCCTGGTTTAAAATCATTTTTATCAAATGAAATTCGAGATCAATGATGGAAATCCTCTTTTTTGCAAATTCTGGGACAGATCAATAGCCTGAGCAATGATGAATAATATCCAGCTGAGCTGTGAACTGCCATCTGTGTGGATATTAAGCATGTAGACAGTCAAAAAACTGAAAAGGAGAAAAGTTTAAAAAAGCTCCAGTAACCAACTGCACATATCTTGTCAAGCCTGAAATTACTTTTCCTGGAGCAAAGAGAGACCTAAATGATAAAACAAACTCACACCAGGAACTCAATACTCAGATCAATTTTTAGGGAGGGCCCAGTGGGCTAATTAATTAATGGACCAAAGGACTGAAATAAACTGCAAAAGAAACAACAAGACCAGAGACTACAGACATGCAAGCATCTTTGGGCTGTGCTAAAGAACAGAGGTACATGCTAGCATTAGCGGACTAATGTACTCAAAATAAAATATACGTTAATTTTTATCATGCTAACCATCATATTTTGGCATGTTAGAATGGCTTATACAAAGCTTAATTGAGGCTGATGGAGAATTTATGTTTTTTTACAGTATTTGGTAATTAATCAAAGTAAAGATCAAATCAAAATTGAGAACTTATAATGTTGCTACGTGGAAAAGTTGATCTTGAAGAGGGCTTGAGTATCTGTGCTTAAGTTCACTGTAATCCTTCAAGTAGTCGGTGGTGATGCTAAAGGGAAAGTCAGGGGACCATTGTCATTATGGTGCATAATCTGAGCATCCTGAATATCTGTTCAAATGGAAAAATGGAAATCCTTTCAAAAGTTATGTCAGATATTTTAGTCTCTTCCTCCAAAATTGATATTTCTCTTTATTAAGCTTCACCAATCAAGAATGAATTCAAAAAACAACATTAGTTCTACACAGCAGCTCTATATCTTGTCATTTTTGCATGATTGAACCATAAATATGCAAAAAGAAGTGAAAGATGGTCAAAAAAGGGAACTGCATGGAGTCACAGAAAAAGTCGGCAGCCAGAGAAAGTGAAAGAAAAAAGGTATTGAGTCCAACCTTCCCAGTCCACTCCACTCCTTTCCAGATGGAGAAATAGACAAGGACCCAGGCCAACGCCAGAGTGCCCACTAAGGGCCAGCGAAGCGCTCCTGGCTCCTCCAGACCACTGGACAGCTGGTGCATGTTACGCCTACAGAAACACACAGATAAGCCCAAAGAGCTTCCAGAAATAGTAAACACACACACAAACACACACACACACTCATAGATACAGTATGGCAGGAGCATATCTGACTGACTTACTCCCAGAACTCTGTGACAGCGCTGGTCAGGTTGGTGGTGTCTGTCAGGCTGTAGTTGGAAAAACATTTCTCTGTGTTCCAGGGGTTATCGCAGCTCTGCCAGGGCAGCTCCTGCACACAAAATAACATATGCACAAACAAAATATGGCTGCAGAAGTACACATATATGATGATATATTTCTCAGTTTTGCAATCTGTATCTTGGCACAAAGCATCGTTTAGGATTTATAAGATGCAGCATCTTAATAAACACATAAACTAATAGGATTTCCACAAAGACAATAAATTCCTTCTTTTTCTTCACAGGAGAACATTAACTTATATCATGTGCATCCTTGACTCTCCACAGGCCCCTGTTTTAATGAGCCAGCTGTGTTTTTTTGGCCTTGGGATAAAAGACACACAACAATGAACAATGTATTTTTTTGATCCCTGCTCCTCAATCCTCCTTTTTTTCCCCCGCCACATGAGCCTCAAGCACAATGCCTGCAAAGTCTTTAAATTTCTTTCACCAGGCGTCTTTGAGCCGGCAGGTCACGCAGAGATGTACAAAGGCAGAGTTATAGAGGCTGAGACAGAATGAACAGCATTGAGAAGGTGGTAAACAAGATCTGAGTACCTTTTTCCTCAGTGTGGATCGTAATGAATTTATCAAATATACATATTTTTCATTAGGTTTGCTTCCTTAAAGATTGATTATGTAACATACCGAACCAAAGGAGTTGAACAAGTAGTAGAGAGCCCAGGCGATGATGATTATATAGTAGATGTTAAGCCAAAAGGACAGGACCACTGCAGCTAAACCAACACCTGAGGAAGAAAGAGGCGTTCAGGGTTTTATTGGTCAGCTAACATGCAAAATAAAATATAATATAACATGTAAAGGGGTAACGAACAGTAGAACAGATGGCAGACAGAGAAAAATTGTGTTGCTCAGCATGTTAGTCATAATCATCCTCATCATTGTCATTTTTCCATTTCTTGTTGTTTACTCGCCCTTGGCTTTGAGTATCAGTTGGCAGCAGCAGACTCACTATCGCTGCTGCCGTCTGTGCCGGCAGGAGATAAAATGTGCTTCACTTCAGTTTTTTAAGCTCGGAGGCAATGCTATAATTGCCACCAACAAGCACTGGCTGCAAAAGATCCTCAAAATGAAAAAAAGTGTCAGAAATATTTTCTATTTTTTCTTACTTTGCTCATTTTTTATTTATTTTTTACTATTTCCTTTGTGTTTTTGCACCTTTTTAGTTGCTGTTTTTTCTTGTCAGTTTTGTTAAAGCATTTTTAAAGCCAGTTTAAAAAGCCTGAAGTGGAGTTAAAAACTATGCTGAAAAAGATGATATTCAAGCATCAGCACAGTAGACTTCTAATTTATTCGTAACCAAAATATAAGTTCCAATAAAACTAATATTAGTGCATATTTGTGGTGAAATATGGTCCTGTTAAGATGTTCAGAATGTTTATTCACATCAACTTAAGAGGATTGTGATTCAATGATTTAACATCAACTGTAAACACATTTCTTCCTATTTATATCTACATCTTACCTTTCATCATAGGCATAAGCTTCCACACCCCGAGCCCTCCCACCGAGGTGAACTGTCCCAGAGACGTCTCGAGGAAGAAGAGAGGAATCCCAGCAAACACCAGGGTCATGAAGTATGGGATCAGAAAGGCCCCTGATGGATCACCAGCAGAGGAGATAAACATGTTTGGTAAGATGATGTAGATCATAAATATGCAATACTCAGAATGATTTTTTACAGCTTTACTACAATGTTAAGAGACTCTGAAACTAACTTAAAAATTTGATTTGAACGAATGTTTCTTTCCATTTATTTTAGTCTGAAAAAGAAATAAAACTTTGCTGTATTATTGTAGAAATAATGACATATCCGTTCATCCAGTTTGTTTAACTGTAATAATTAATATTTTATGAAAAAAAGCAGGAGACACACATCCTTTGAAGTACATAGACTTGCCCAGGGAGAAAGTTTCATAACTGATTTAAACAACTTATATAAATGTTATTTTGTTGCTGAGGATTCCTATAAAAAGTATTCTTCAGGTGCAACTTTAATCAAGACCCTAAAGAACATGTTATTTTCACCAATATTTTTAATTAATGAAGTTAGTGAGAAGAGCATATGGTCAGCTGTTAATTTATATCTGATAGGTGCACAGGAGGACTGAAATGGGCAGTTTGGGGTTTGTGAGACTTCGGAAAGGTTTGCTTTATTTGAGGAAATAAATTCAAGGTTGCAACTGTACAAAGATAGACTCATCTGAGATTTAAAGGACAGGACTTACTTTAGATACCAAGAAAAGCTGCATTAATGTGCTAAAAACAGGCAACAAGGATTAGAAATGAGCTGAGAAAGCTTTTTTTATACAAAGATCTGTATAGCTGAGTTTGAAAAGCTAAAAAAGTGGCACTCTAAAGGGACTGAGGGGAAGCTAGAGGCTTTTGTAGAAACGCTCCACACTGATACAGATAGGAACATGTTTACCTCTAAATATGCCCCCAGTAGACTTTTACAAAGGTGGAAAATGGGCTGTCACGTAAGAGGTTTTAAATAGAAGAGAAGGCAGCTCTAACAGTGTTAGAGAAGCACATTAAATGTTTGGATTGCTAGTTTGATGCTCAGTGTTAATAAGCAGATCAACGAGTTCCGACAGCGAGGAGTAAACAGATTTCAGGCCTTCTGGACAAACTTCAACTGTTCCTGCAGTTTGGTTCGCAGACATGATTGTTGTGGTCCCACTGTAGGTTTATGTTGTATTTCAGTGTTGGGGAAGCTAGAGAGGATGATTAGCTCTTATGTTAGGAAGTGAGGCAGTGTGGCTGTGTAAGGGGAAAGGGCTGTTGGGGCTCCTTATAACCATTTTAATAGAAGAGTTTAAATATGCAAAGCAAGACTGAAGATGACACTATCAGAGTCTACAGAGTGCAGCACCGACAGTCTCATCAGGGGAGAGTTGGAGCCCCAGGGAGGCAATTTTACAGGCCTCAGCAGCACTGAGACACAGGGATGTTGTAGTCCTGGTAGCACTAACCTCCACCATTCTTGCCACACAGATAAGGGAACCTCCACACGTTCCCGAGGCCGATGGCGTATCCGACACATGACAGCAGGAAATCAAACTTTCCCTTCCAGCTTCCCCTGTCAGGTGGCTCCTCTTTTTGCTTCTTTTCACCTGCAGGGGGCGCCGCAGGATCCAGTTCCTCAAAGGGTACTGCTTGTTTGACCTCTGATGGGGAGTTTAAGTCCACTGTACTCTGCCCAGTCTTCCCCATGGTGGGACCACTACAGACCAGTGAGTCACTCGATCCTCACAGCCTGTAATGGCGACGAGTTAAAGTCTCTGTTCCCGTCTGGCTGAGTCTTTCAGTCAGAGATTAATGTGCAGATGCTGACAATGAATGTTCAGAAAAATCTGTAGACCAAAAGAGACAGAAATGTTATAACGATTATCTACATGCAGTACTGAAAGTCTGTTTGTTGTGCAGTGTTATAGTGGAGGGGACTACTACTCAAATTACAATTTAATGATGTTGAGGCATTTTTATGGTCTTTTATAGCCTTTTTATTAACTTGGGCGCTAGCTCCCAAAACTAAAGCTAATGGCTACCACATAAATCAGCAAGATAATATGAAACTAGAGTTACTGCACAGAAATATATGGATTAAGAAGGAGAAGGAAAGACGGTGGACCAAGGAAGACACATTTACTGATTCAAAGGTGAGGCTAACCTAAAAGTACAGGGGTCAGGAGGCATGTGTAAGATATAAAAGACAGTTCACTTGACTTTATCTTTAACCCACCAACATTTACTGACCAGCTACAGTCATTTTGTTCTAAATCCATTAACCCACGATAAAGTGTAATAATTAGTAGCGTAAACTTTCAGAATTGGTCTTTAGCCTGCTGATTAGCATAATGGTAACTGTTAACTGTTACCATGTGGCAAAGTTAATATATTAAATGATCTGTGTGTTGACTGATGCTTTCCAAGTGCAAGAGTGCAGTATTTGGTTTTTGTTTAAAGATATTTGTCTTTTTGTTTTAAAAGTTGCACACATCTCTTGTAAAAACTTATACAGAGCCACATGCTAGCAAGGCAAAATATCTTTAAAGCTCATGTCTTATAACTTATAACTGCAAATAACAATATTCTCATTAAATTGTGTCATTTGTTTCCATGTTGCATTGATTAGTCCGTTAGTCAGTGACATCTATCCATATCCAGAGTAGTTATAAAATGCAAATCACTACTTCTTAAAGCCCAATGTGATATTTTCTGATGTCTTTTGCTTAGCCACAAGTCCAGAACCTAAAGATATTCACCTTACAATGAGAATAGCTGCAAATTGTAAATTATCTTTACTTCTTAAAATGTAGGTATAATCCTGGAGTAACATTATAAATGATGCAATAAAATGATCTTTAAAATCATACTTTTTTCTGAGCAGGCTTTCTCTTTTTTCACTTGTTGACTAAGTTATATTGTAATAAATTAAGGAGGCATAATAAAACACAAGAAGGTCTTGGATCTAATTTAAGGTGGTCTACGTCGGTAGTCCAACTTCAGCCTAAAAAATAGCACAGAACAAAAGCCATTTGTCGGACACAAGCTGGCAGGTGGCATCAACCTTGAGAACGCCGCACCGTGCATCTTAATTATGACTTACACACCCCCTATCACTCCTTTCTTTCCAGTCCAGCACAGTCGAGTTCGTGGTGAGTCATCACTAAACTAAAAGATGGTGAAAGGCAAGAAAAATCCTTAATAAAAATACCAAAAAGGAGTCAAAAAAAGGCCTCTACAGGAGCTGTTAATGTTACATCAACTGCAGAATCAAACATTAATTTAAGCCATTCATAGCCTGGATGTAATACTTTATCTTACGTCTGGATGATATCAAATGTTCAGGAAGTTAATTGGGAGGAAGTTGCACATGATTAGCAAATATTGATTGACCCAGAAATTGTTCAAAGCCCTTCGAGCTATCGCTTTAGACTATTTTTTGATAGAAGAACAAAGATATTATCTGCCCAACCCTGATATTTTTCGAGGAAATTTTTCATTGAACATTTTCAGACACATGAGCTTTGAAACAGCAGGATCATGCTGAGATTTCTGATCTTATTATTCCTCTGCATACTTAAACATCAACCATATTAGACTGATTTTGAAAAGCTTGCTGTACTCTGTTTTCTGTCTGATTCATTGCGCTCACCGTCAGAGTTTTCAAAAGTTTATCTGTGTTCAAACAAGAGAAACATCTCTGCATAATTTAAAAGATGCATCATTTATACCTACCAGTCTTTGATGATGTTGATTAAAAAGAGTTTTGGCAAAGCAAACTCTGTTGAAAATAGATGATTATTATTAAAAAAAAAACAGTAATGTATGGAATGGAAAAAAGTCAGACTGGCAGGTTAAAAACAGAGTGTGATGTTTAGTATAATCAATATCAATCAAACAAAGTCTCCCCTGCTGTAAAAGGAGTTGCATTGCACACTGTGTAAAAAGCAATTAACTTCAATTGGACATCACACTGTGAAATGATCAAAATGTATCTTCAAATGGTTGTTTGGGTGAGTGGAGGTGTCTGCTTCAAAAGCTCACTGATAATGTGAAACACATCAGAGATTCCCTTTGATTATGTCATCAGTTTAGATTCAAAGTAAATCAAACTGTTTATGATAGAAACTTAAGATGACATTTTTTATTTCGACTTCAGGAGCAGAAAAGTTTTATCCGACTGAACAATTACAAGAAAAACTATTAATCAAGGGTTTAATTAAGTTAAAAAAAATTGGTTTTGATTAATTAGTTTATTTTATGGTCTGTGAAAGTCAGTTGTACTTGGGTGCTGTTATCTTTGTTGAAGACAAAATATATAAATTTAAGTTAACTTACTTGATCTCAGTTTTAAAATAAAAAGTAGAGTTGAGTTGGATTTAGATGAGAGTTTCAAAGTCCTTCGTCAGGTCATCGGCTTCAGTTCTCTGATCGGGAGCCACAAAAATCCTGAAAGTTCAACTTAATATCCAAGGGAAAGGAAAAATGGTCATCTTTGTGTCAAGTGTGAAAAGCTCCAAGCCGTCTCTCTGCAGGCCCAAAGGAAGCCACAATGTATCCGCTGCCTGAAAAAGCCGTTTTTGATTTTGCAGCTCTTTCCTGTGTGCTGTATTTTGGAGGACCTGTGGCTGTTCCTGCAGCTTGTATCGAGTTGGTTGGTAATAAAGTTCGACCTGTGTGTCTGCTTTGATTACTGCTCAGCTCTGACTAGTGAGGCCCCGAGGCCATGGGGGATATGTCAATCGCCCAACTCTATTGGGAAACTCTAGCGGGCAGTAGCAGTGTGTGTGTTTGTGCATTGTGAGCATGTGTTTGTTGCGATGGTCGAGGTCAGCACTTGCCAGCACCGTTACCATGGTATTTCCCAACAGAGATCAGTGAAAGAGCTCGTGGAGTTTTGGAAAATGAAACGAGGGATGACTGCTGGCAAGGACCCTGGAAATGTTTGACCACAAATGCGGTCATGCCAGTATCAGACTCAGCAATCGGCACATAAAGTGACCTAATATTCATCCTCAGTGTCCCCGAACAAAATGATTGGGAGGAAATCTAGGACAGATCAAAGTGTGTGAGAGCAAAAGAACTTTATTCTCTCCTCTATAGTATCAATACTTATGCAATATGCAGTTGCCTGTAGGTGAAAGTGTTATGTATGACTGTATTCATGCCTGAAATCTGAAGCAGTGCTCCATCTTGGCCTGCACATTAAGCCATGAAGCTCCGTTAGGTCCCACAAACAGCTGCCAGATGTGACACCGTGCCCAGCACTAATGCAGACGAACACACATCCAGCAAACACAAGCAGAGAAAGTAAATTCAAAGATGGTGATGCAGAGAGCTGTGTTACAGTCTGATGTATTTGAACTATCCGTCATGCTATGCACTTCATTTCAATACACTACTTCTCAGTTGATGCCTCAAAGGGACATCCAAGCAAGTATTTGACTTACTTTGACTGTGGTTAACTTTTGCTGATCGATGGCCACTGTGGTCACAAGTAGCAATCAATGGCACATTGAATTTCTCTCTATTTCCCAAGTCAGTCAAGTGGTGTTCAAATTGCAATGAGCAGGAAACAACATCTGGTGCAATGAGTTCATTCAATGATAAAACCACTGAAAGTTGTCTACTACAAGTTGAATGTAGTGTAACATTACACTCAACTAAAGAGAAGTCAAGAGGTCAGTCAGTTAATTCCGTTTATTGCTAGGTTTGGTAACAAAAACAAACAATGTGTAGCATTTCCACCTAAAATTGTCTAAAAAAGACATATCTTTGTCATATATATTGTTGACTTACATCATGCCAAATGTCTCCAGCAATGCTCAATATGCAATGCTCATAAAATCAGTGATTGGTAACGCTAGTCAGAAAGTGAGGAAGGAAGTTAGAAAAGATAACTGTAAATATAACGTGAATAAAGCTTTAAAACATAATGTCGTCTGTAAACATTTTTGTATTAGTCTCGTGATGCAGGATGGCACAATTAAAGATATTGAAAAATTATTAGCTTATTATTGATGCATTAATATCTGCAATGTTGCAGCTGGAAAGGTGGAACTAGTTTTAACTACATTAAGTATAAAGTATACAGGAAATATAAAGTATCACAAAACAAAAATTGGCTGCTCAAGGAAAGTTTGAGCACTTAATAACTATATAGGAATTTTTGAGGACATTATTAAGTGCTTAAATTTCACTTTCAGACACTCAATTTCAAAGAGGGGTGAATATAGTCTCCTCTAGGTATCATAAAGTGTGTTTTCAGCCACATCGAGTTTGTGTCTTGTCAGGCTGTTTTGTTACTGCCTAATCCTGTTGCCATGAAACCATGTTTCTCATATGAAAACATGTGCACTTGTTGCCCCCATAATGACAAATACAGTGACAATACACATATTGTTTTTTTTAATTACTCTGGTGACAGTAAAACAATGTCTTCATTAATATTAATGGGATTAGAAACAAGCCCCTCTTGTTTCTCCAGGCAGGTAGCTTTTAACATTAATATCTGCTCCAGATATTTTATCACCACCTAATTAGAAAGTCGAATGAACATTTCCACAATGGCCCTGGCAGCCATGTACCAAAAGCCCATTGGTGTGCTGGTGGATGGAGACAGTCAGATAGGAGGTTTCAAAAGTGAGAGATTAAATGATATTAGAGGCTTAATTACAGCCTCCTATCATGAACAGATTCAGTGTAATCTCTGGTGGGGTTTTATTGTCCATGTGGACCCAAATGGTGAAAGCTGGTTGGATTGGAGCTGTCAAAGTTAGTTTTCATCAATCTGTTTACAGCCTCGTCTGATCAATGCAGCCTGATTATGACTCTAGTGTCCACAGACAAGAATAACAGGGAGCTGCTGACAGATTTAATATCATAAAGAGAAAGTTAGGGTTGTCAAGCCACAGTTTTAAGTTTAATTTTAGCTAAGTTTAATTATGTCAGAATATGTTGGGTCCTATTGCCTCCTGTGAAGATTTATGTCAAGATAGGGATAAAAAAAATGGAAGAAAAAATTGGCAGAGAATGAAGAAAAAGGCATAAAGATGTAAGTTATGGGAGATTAAGAGGAAATGTGTCTGTAAATGTGTATGCTAATAAAAATCATGCTCCGTCCAAAGTCTTTATAGTGACATTAATATCCTGCAATAAAAGCTTTTTGTCCTTCAAATAATGTCAGAGTATAAGATCTTCTTTGTTGCAGATTTTATTTCAGGTTTCAGGTTTCTCAATACAGTTAACTTGAAGCTGTTATAAATAAATAAAAATGTAGTGTGAAATAGAAGATGACAACAGAGGAAACAAACCAATGAATTGCTTCAGCCTTCGCATAATTTTGAACTGTTTTTTTGTTAGAATTATGTTGTATATTTTTAGCATATTTGAACCTGTCATTTATATAAACTTTAGTTGCTCCATAAGTGACTTTTGGCATGTTAAGGCCATCGTTTAATACTCTGTGATATCTCAATTTCTTTACTTTTTTTTTATAGCAGCTTAACTTTCTATGATACCTCGGAGATTTGCTGAGTCTGCACACCCACAGATAAACTTCAGCAGCAGAGTCATTTGTATGTATAAGCTCCGGTCCTGTCACTGCGTAATCAGTGACTGCAGCAGCATCCAAAAACTCCTCAGAAACAGCAGAGAAATGGCTCATATATTCTTGTACCATTTTTAAAATTAATAATATGTGAAGTTTTTGAAAATGTCAAATTTTCTATAAATGCTAAATAATTCTTTGCACCAGTGTTAATGAATAATAAGCTAAGATGTTTAAGGTTTTTTGTATTTTACAAATAAGCTGAGTCTAATATGTGTTTTGTTTGTCAACAGACTGTAAATGCTGGAAGTTAATGGTAATAAATGTCAATGGAAACAGTTTCTGCAGCTGCCCTCTTACTAGTGAGGAAAACTACAAATATGATGCCATTTCTTTGTCACATTAGTTTGGGAGCTGCACTGTATTATTATATATACATAAAATGACACAGCAAATCTAGATTTTGTTGTGTTACTTAAAAGTAAAACAGTATTTCAAGGAAGCTACTTAAAAGCTGAGTAAAAAACAACATATTGCATAAATCACAAGCATAACTCCACAGATAAAGATTCAGACAGTTACCGTAATATTTTGGGTGAAATGAAAGTGCATGTAGTAATATTTCTAACCACAAACATCATGAAAGTAGTAGATTTGTATTCTTTCTGAAACACTGCAGAAACGGGACACTGAGTAAAAAAAGCTGCTGCTTTTGAGGCCTCCTTGTGTTGTGCTGCCTTTAATTCACAGCACGTGTTGTGGTCTGTGAATCAATGTGGGGGTTATTATAAAGCAGAAACACCCAGAGGCGATTGGCATGCATAGATAGGAGGCTAATATTACCAACATTTTCATCCAGTAATGCAGTGGGACGATGCATGCCGCATAAATTTCCACAGGTTAAGGACAAACGCGGGGCGCGGCTGCACATCAGAGAGAGCATGATTGTGTTAATGAGAGAAAAGATGAAAGATGATGAGGGAGGTAGGGGCAGAGAAATCACTGAAAGGAATGGGGGAGAAAAAAGGTGTAGATATGAGTTGGGAGGCAGAAAGAAGATAGTGAGATAAAAATGGGAAAAGTTGATATGTCGCAGTAGTGCCTGGGTAGATAAGAGGGGAATGAGATGAAAAGATACATAAAAACTGGAAAATGACTGCAAGCCATAGAAGGGAGATTGCTCCATCGATGGAGACGGAGAGAATAAGTGAGAAAGGGAGAACATCAGATAAAAGAAGTGACAGGGGGCACTGAAATGTCTCCATATACAGTTTGCTTGATACATGAACCCAGTAGAGTTTCATTGGCATCGCTGCAGAGAGTGCGATGCCTCCCTGGAGATCTATCAACCACCTCATTCTCCATTTCATTCTGCTCCCCTACCATTACCCCTGAGTCATGTTTTATCACTGCACCTGCCTCAAACCCTTATGACCTTGTTATATGCAAAGTCATTGTCCTCAAAATGCACCACAATAAAGTAAAACAAGACATTGTTATCACAGAAGCCCCAAAGAAAAGAAGATATACAAGCTGTTGTTTTATTTGATGTGGAAAATGGAGTTTGTTGTTGATATTTTGTAAAACAAAGGTGAATTTAAAATAAGAGTACTATTTAATCTACAGTGATTTTGCAAACTGGATTTACAATCCTGGCAGACTGAGGGTAATGGGTCTTTAAGAAAGGCAGGAATAATGTTTAAACGAACTCCACCGTTGCAGGGACTGATCAGCATCAAAGTGATCTGTTGCTTGTGGGAAATAAATGATCAAACCATTTTAAATAAAAAGAAAAGTGTATTTTGGTTAAAATAATGGTTTGGGACTGTGATGAAAACCAGCTAAGGGCCTTCTAAAGGAAAAACCTACAGCAGTTGCACATCTTTTTAGTTTGAAAAATAGTCACAATCACATTGAGGATGTCTTAAGCCACTCAACAAGCAGATCAAGGTTGGACAAAGAGGAAAAGAGACAGCAGATAAGTTGTTGCTTAAAATATAAAAAGACAGAATCAACTTAAATCAAAGCAAATGAAGCCAAACTCAGGCGGAGGCTGCAACCAGCTTTTATAAGGTATGAAGGCTGTGAGTCCAGGTGAACTGAATCTCACTGATTATCTTCTCCACCTTCTAAACTAGGGAAACCTGTCCAGAGGGTCACTTCAACATAAGGTTAATTGCAAGGCATTAAAAAATGGCTAAAAAAATGTAAATAACACAACGGAGGCTTTCAGTGTAAACTTTCAGTGACTAAACTTAAGTGTACTTTTTTAAATATGGGTTTCCCCATCTGCAATGAAAATGTGGGTCAAAACAACACTATTTCTGGGTAAAGTTGAGTTGGTGCTAATCTCTTCTGGGACATTTTTAGAAAAGTGATTTTAATTATGTATAACATGACTCTACATTTCTTTAATTTACTCCTCACTTTTTTAAACTGTTGTTTCCTTGACAGCTGTTAGCAGGGCTGTTTTTTGTTTACTTCACTACATTCTGTATTTGCTTTAATCTGCATTCTGTACATCCATCGACATCATCTATTGTTGACAACAACAGTTTGTGTTTTCCGTTGCAGTAGTTCTGTAATGTTCTGAAGCTAGTTGGTGGCTTATTATGTAAGGCCTCTAATTATAAATACTGGAAGTGTTGCACCACATGTAGGAACATAGCTCCATATCCGCTCTAAGGCAAACTGCAGCTAATTTAAGCAGAGACATCAATGTGTAAAATGGGGGCATGAACTTACATATTCCTACAGCTGTTTCCTATCATCTCATAAGGACCTGTGAAGGCTTCAAGTTGTTAGTTTTTATCTTCTCATATAGAAATAAATCATACAAAGCCAATTATAGGACCCACCTGACCAAAGATGGGCTTTTTAAGCTTTTAGGGCCATTTTTTTTCATGACTGAGGGGTTTTTTTGTGATACTGGGGGTTAGAACGGAGGCAGTCCAGAAGAGGTGGGAGGCAACTGGGTGGAATGGCCTGTTAATTGAATGCCGGTTTGGATTACACAGATGACTGAACTTGGCATTAAGATGGAGCACATTAATGTTCACCAATCTCACGTATCCTGTGGCATCCACATATACATGCAACAGAGTATTTTTTTAAAAGGTAGGAAGACAAACAGTTCAGTAGAATATTGTTTGCTTGAAACAAAATGGAAAACATGAGATTCGTTCACTGAACCAAAAAAGCTGATCACCCTGAACTTGTATTGAATGTTTGTCCTCTCCGGTCAGAAATCAATTAGAGCAACAGGATATTTAGCATACTGGTACCTTTAATGCGGTTCAGAGAGTTTATCACCATTGTCTGAGCAATTTATAAACAAGCATAATGAGTTGAAGATAATGTGCACAATCTGAAAAAAACAATCCTGTTTGTACCGATTTTGTGACTAAAATGGGAATAAACAAACTAATTACTTCGATGGCAAAAGGAAATTGTGCAGTGTACAAAATCTTTGATGCACTAACAAAATAAAATAACAAATTCAACAACAGGATGTAACAGTTTCATCTGCAATACACCTTTACACACCCAGCTCATGTGCTAAATGAGAAATTTATCTTTTATACATTTCATAATGTTAAAAGGTTGTTTAAAGCTCTGGAGGGCGCAGCGTGAAATTTGATAACTTGCCTCGAGTGATGTCACCTGAGTCAGTGTTTATTTGAGGCTGACTCAAGTGACATCACTTAAAATTTAAAAACACTTAAGCTTACCAGATCTCTGTAACACGCTCCTCATTTTTTGCTTGAAGCTAGCAGCTCCACTAGCATAGCCTCAACTAGCATAGCACAAATTAACTGCTGACAGAACTGTTGCATTGTTTGTAACATAGGCAGCAGATTTTACTATAAAAAATGAATTCATGGATTTTTTTTTTTTAAAACAAAATATAATACAGAAGTGCAAATTTAAACCCGTGGAGTGCTTTCTTAAGGCAATTACTGTATATAAGACTATAGATATAGAAAAATATACATTGTATGTGACCTTTACATTCATAATTAAAAAAATAAGAAAACATGTCTTATGTTACAACAACAAAAAACAAGGTTTACCTGAATACAACTAAAATGTGTAAACGTGTAAAAAACTTTACATTAGATTAAAGATTTGTTTGTGGGGTGACAGACTTGTACAGCTAATGAGACAATCTATGCACCATATTGTGCTACAGGAGTGTAAGCGTAAGCACAATTAACAACCATCAAACCCTGCTGTGTTCCTCCATCATCATCTTCTCGTTGTTTTCTTCTACACTTTCTCTCGGCTGTCCCTGGGCCTTGAAGACGACGCATTTGCACAGTGTGAGAATTGGCTTGTGTGGTCGAGCCTGACGCAGATCCTTGGATGGTGTGGTCATGTTATCAACACTCTGATTGTAAGAAAAGGAAACGTAAATAAAATGTAATGCTATCAAAAACACGGTCACACCAATGAGAGATACATCAAATACTTGCAAGTTTACTCACCTTAAACAGTGAGACCAAAACAAATACTGGGATGCATAAAAGAGGAATCATGATTAATAGACAGCCCACTTTGTAGACCCAGTTGCCAGGTACATAATCATATACTATGATGTAAAGTCCTCCTGTCAGGCTTTTCACCAACATGACCTAGAGGACAGAAAATTGTCAAGTTAGAGGGTTTAGCTGTAGAGCAAGAGCAGTAGTGTAAGTTAAAAGCTGACTTTAGGCGAAGACAAATCAAATTATTTTAGTTTTATATGATATTAAATATTTTATATAATGCCACCTTGATGTTAATTTTGAGAAAGGACCTTTTTTTTCCATTTTAAAAGTGTAATTGGGGCAGCATATCACAACAGTAGCCACAAAACTGCACTTTATACTCTTTGCTGTTGTTGTCTCTGACAGATTAAACTTTGCAGATTATACTGTCTGTTCTTAGTCTGATCATGTCTGCAGTGACATGTGCCTCAAATCAGATCAGTCCATACTGTCAGGTAAAAGGTGGGAAACTTTCCTCTTCTTTCCCGTATTTGAGCTCAATCATATAGCTGATGTGGCGAAGGGAAATCTATGAAACATGCATTAAAGATCAAAGAGGGAAACAGAGCGGCAAAGATAAGGACTGATGCAGGCTGTTGAGATGAAATATAAGGTAACCTGAGAGGAAAGAGACATTAAAACACAGAGCTGAGGAGATGAGATGAAACAAAGATGTTCCTTACTACACTGATGAGAGGTGTGATGAACAGCCAACAGTACTTCAGCACGGGGAACGGGCGGGACCCGATCATGTCCTCAATGTTGTCCAAGAAACGATCTGCACCTGCATGGGTGGTAAAGAAAAAGCTCTCAAACATTTAAATAATGCTTATATATTGATACATTAGTAACAATGACCCATAAGAAGTATTTTTACTCTTGATACTTAAGTTTTTTTTTTTCGTAATTTGTTTCTACTAAAATTAAAATTTTAATTCTTTTTCTCTCTACTTTTAGTAAAAAACTATTAGTATTTTTATAGAGTGGTATCACTGATTATTTGGTCCCATTTTATGAGACACCACTGACCTTAGTGGCACCTTCGAATTTAGAAATACATCACTGGCAAGATGGGAAATCATTTTGGTTTTATTACCACTGCACAATATGTAAATGTAACAGTTGTTTGGATGTGTGATGGGGATGTAATGGAGAACAAATGAACAATTTGTAATTAGAGGAGAGGAGGAAACATGTAGTCAGGGAAATCAAACTCCAGTTTAATCACAGTGAAAACTGGTGGTTAAGATGAGGAGGCAAGGTGAGGTACGAGGGAAGGAGGGAAGAGATGGAGATAAGAAAGGTGTTCACCTTTAGCTGCCAAACAGAGGAGGAAAGGACTAGAGCTTTTTTTTTTTTTTTACTTGTAATGGAATAAGTTTTTGAAGCTATAAAGAGCTATTTAAAAGCAGATGAACATAGATGGTACAGCAATCAACCTTGGCTCTAAATGTCTATGGAGGAGGAAATTTGGTTCAGGAAGTTCCTCCACACATAACATGGATTCACTCTGAAGAGGCAGAGAGGCTGAACGAATGGCTAAACAAAGTCAAACTGGAGAGAGGAAGCACCTGCAGCAGGAACTGATCGATAGTTCACTCTGCATCAGTTTGCAGCGAAACAAGTGAAACTGGATCCGAATCCAAAGGAGACATTTTTAAAGAACCAAACTGAAGGTGTGGGAAAAGAAAGAGATCAGAAGATTTATGGACACAACAAAATGCAGAGGAGAGGAAAGATACTGACACATATGAAGAGAAAATAAACAATACAGTAAGAAAAAGAAATATAAGGAAAAATATATATAAGGTGTTATGATTTCAGTCCAGTAGATGGAGCACTTTTTCATTTGTTTTCAGATTAACTCCATAAACTTACAGATGGTTCATTTCTCCTATTTGTGTCATCCTGTTGCTGATTTGTTAAATAAATGATTGTGATGAAAACAAGATTGTTGGGTTTATCAAATACAGTTAATTATAATGTTCACTGTGATGAGAATTTACAACAAGAGATTATCGTCAAATTATGTTAATTCTATGTATGTAACAGTGGTTCTCAAACTGTGGTGTGGGCCCCCTGGTGGGGTAAAGAGCCACTGCAAGGATGTTGTGGATGACTGAAGGGAAAATATGAAGCGAAAAATAAGAATAACATAAGCAAAAGTGTGTAAATGCAATTGGCTGAACTTAAAATCTCAAAAATAATGAAAGGAATGTCTGTGTGTGACCTATATTTTCTTTCAAAATTCAACTTTGATCCTTTTATTATTAGTTTATTCCCTTGTTGATAAAAAATGTGGGCTGAGGGTGAACTTTTTGGTTTCTGAAGGGGGGAAATGTTGGTGAAAGCTGGAGAACCGCTGTCTCAGAAGAGTGTCTACAATTTAAGTGGTGTGAATGCAAAGTAATAAAACTCACTTTACAAATTCTGCTGAAAAAAGTTAACACAGAATCTTGCTATCTAATTAATCTCATCAAAATGTCCCTTTTTGTTTAGTTTTTTTTTTATTGTAACTCAGGATAAAACTAAGATGAGTGTCGAGTTTTTATCAGAAGCTGGTTCCTTACAGATAAGATTACACAGATGCAGTAAGCTGATTACACTGATGAAACAAATGCTGCTGCTGGGATCTCATGAGCTTTAAAAAATATAATAAAGTTTTATTCGGTAGCTCCTGTGAGTGCGGCGCAACACTGATGATGTTGATACTGAGTAGACAGCTTTAGATATTAAATTGAACATATTTTCGAAACTTTTTGCAAACTATTTAAAGTAAGTGAATTGCTTTTGTTTTGAGGAGCAGTGCAGCAGTCATTACACTGGGCAGTGATGACGACCTTACCATACACCCAGCCAATCGCAATGGCCTCCACACTTGCAATGATGTAGATGATGAAGTCACCGACACCAAAGAAATCTATCACATAAATGAGGAT